>JARHVA010000140.1:3815000-4050000 GCA_037957365.1 Torreya grandis
TTGTCTAAACCCTAGCCCTATATGTTATCAAGGTTTGTATACTTCTATTTTTTATATTTAAAAATTAATTTCAAAATCTCAAATCTGATCTATTATTTTGTTTTGATAGTCTTTAATAGATTAAATTTCTTAAAAGGTTCAAAATATACAACATTTTGTTTTCCTACTTTCCAACCTACAATGGTAGAATTCAACAACATATTCGGTGAGATTGATAAGAGATAATTTAAAGATTTCATTTCTAAACATTCAGATATTCAAGGTGGCCTTATCCATATTGACCATAAAGAGCTTAAGAAAGCCAATAACGATCAATCTTATAAACCCCCAGATGATAATATTGTTACACCTACTATGGGGGGCAACTTAGATTATACAACAACTTGTTCTAACTTGGTAACCTTCAACAATGGCAACACCTGCTATGGCTACTTCCTCCTCTCCAAATGTAAAATCCCTTATGCATGAGATCCATGATCTGTAGGCCAAGGTGTTATGCCTTTAGCAGGGTGCTACTAGGCCATCTCATGCCTTGGATTCTCAGGTTCTTTTATATAAACGTTTGACATAGCATATAATGACAATTCCTTTGCCATCTAGATTCATGGCACCCAATATTACTTTGTATGATGGTAAAGGTGACCTAGAGCACCATCTACAAGCTATCCATGCAACATGTTTAGACTATGTGTCCTATGATTGGCTCCTCACAATTTAAAGGACTATGCATTATAATGGTTCTATGATCTTCTTAATCAGTCTATCACAACATTCAATTCATTGGCAAATATGTTTTGAGCACACTTTTCAATCAACATCAGTGATAAGGTTTCCTATGCTCAAGCAACACAACTCAAACAAAAATCTACTGAGCCAATTATTGAACATGTCTTGTAATATAAAATTACATTAGCAAAGATGACTAGCCCCATGGTAGATGGAGAACTCTAGGACATATTCAAGAAAAGTTTGTTATCGACATTGCACAAAGCTATCTTATTCAATAAGTTTCCATCATTCTCATATCTTTGTCGTACAATGAAAGAATGGGAAGTCAAGCTTCTTTCCATGGGCAAACTAAAGTACACAACTGGGTCAAATTCAACTACTAAAAGTTTCAATAATCCCCCATACAAGGTAAATCCCAATGAGAGTAAGAATGATTAAAAAATAATAGTTAATGTAGCTTTAGATCCTCCTCCTTGCATGGTCCTATCATATCCTCCAAGGATAACTTTCATGATTCTTCCTTAGTCTCTAGCATGGGTTCTACAATAGCTCTTGGAATGTAATGTCATATCTCTCCCTCCCATCAAAGAGGTTGATATGACTGGGCCTTTTCTAAAGAATTATTATTCCAATACATTCTGCAACTATCACAGGGCATCGGGCCATATTACAAACTGATGCATTAGCTTGTGACATAAGATACAAGATTTGATATAAGTTAATATCATTGATATCGACACTCCTATAGAGGTACCTACACCACAATAAACAAAAGTGAAGTAATTGAAAACATTTTTAGATGTGTTTCCAAAACATACAACTAATGAGATAATAGGCACTTCAAGTGTTCACTATACTTATCAGGCACATCCACCACTAACATCCTATCATACACATATGATGGACACACACTCTCTAAATAATATCATTGGTGTGTATCATAATACAGTCTCAGTTAGACCTCTTATCACCTTCTTAGAGTAGGAGCTAGTTAAAGATGACTCAGATTTATATGTAATCTTTGTACGAGCATACATTGATCATCATCCTATTCATAGTGTCATGGTTTATAACAAGTCAAATGTTAACATGTGTACTATCACACTTATGGAACACTTGGGTTATTTAAATTAGGACATTTCTTAGATAAATATAGTTATTTGTGGTTTTAGTGGCCATGTTCAAAGCTCCATTGGGGAGATAGTACTACCATTATAGGTTGGGACCACACACATGGCCACTAGATTCATAGTGGTACCTAGTGTTGACACATTTGACATTTTATTGGGTAGTCCTTGGATATAGCAGCTTTGAGTTATCCCATCCACTACACACTAATGTCTCAAATATATACATACTAATCAAGTGGTTATAGTTGAGGGCCTTCCATATGAGTATCCTTTACCTATTCCACAACCAGTTAGGCACCATTTCTCATTCAACACATAAAGTCTATTAGCACATATCTGATATTAGCTAAGCCACCAACAGAGGCGAGGTCTACTCCTACAACAGTACCATGTATGGATACTCTCCCATGGAGACCTTTATTAGAGAGACCCTTGCATCAAAGATATGTTGTGGATTATAGAGGGACTCTCTCTCCACCACAACACAAATCAATGTTACAACAAAGATCATCCACACCAACTACAACATATTCTACTAGATGGGTTCCCAAACATGCCACAGTTCATAATCTAGTTCAATCAGCTTCAGAAATTTAGAGCCCTACTCCATATGTAGTTTCATCTATAGATCGCTTAGTACATCCGACTCTTGGATCTTGAATACCTCATCACACAAAATGCACAATCACTATCCTTTTATTTGATACATGACACGTTGATTGTGAGTCTCTTGCGAGATTCATTAGTTAGTAGTATCTCTCCTCTTAGCTTGATCCTTGTGTATAGTTCATTTTTATGATTGGTTGTACATAGCTTATATACTTAGAAAACACAAAAACAATACAATATGTTTAAAATACAAAAACAATCAAATATTACTCAAAACTACAAAATTTAGATTATTTGCATATCTATGTTTTACATTATTTATACTTTTTAGGTACTACATATGTTAGCTATCTTAGTATAGTCAGTTTTATCATACATGCATGCTTCACTTGCTCTTGTCGAGTGTTCACGGATTCTTACAGGACTCAGGCTTAGCACATAGATCTAGATTTGCTATTATCTACCCACTAGGGGAATATACACATATTCATCATTGATACATTCATCCATTGGGGGCATAACATACATAGATTCTAGTTTACCAAGTTACATCTTTCTGTACTCTATATCACAGATTTAGCATTGTTTATATCTTGATATTGATCATACTATATTACTTAGATTTTTTGTCCACTGCCACTACTATAGACTCAGTTTATGTACATATTTTCTCTTATACATATTTATATCACATGTTCATGCATACTTTCATTTATAGATTTTCTAATTTAGACTTGATTATGTATCCCCATTTCTACATCTATTCAAAGGCATTTGAATATGCCATTGTTTTATGTCTCTAATCCAATTCCTTTCATTGTGTGTATGCTTTGGACATGGTACCATGTCCTTGTGTGTGCCTTCTTAATTATGTATGTAGACATTTGAACATGTCTTTCTATGTGGATATAAGCCAACCTTGTTTGCTCTTTATGTGTGTGGATATTTGAACATGTCCTTATATATATTGCTTTCTCAGATTTAGTGATGTGTCCATGTCCCTTATATTGTGGCCCCTTGGCCTAATTTGCATGCCTCATGTGTTTGTATGTATGCTTTTATGTATGCATCATGGCCACAACACTTGTCTCTTGCTTGTTACATTTATACTCAGTTCTATATGCCATGAGGGACCTCATGCATCTCCCCTTCCTCTTTGGGTGACTTGATGGATATCATGCCCCATCCCCTTAGGTAATTACATAGATTATTACTTAGATTTGTAGTTCATACACATGCTTACATTGTTATATCTATATTGACAACCTTGTGAATGTTAAATCTAACATACATCGTACATTACCAATTTATGCTTAGATTATATTATATTTCGATGTCATGTATACACATTATATTGGTTTATAACACATATATCATATGTTTTCAGCCTAACACACATCATGAAAAACTTTTATTTTGAGGATAGTTATTGCATGGATACAACAACTCCCCTCAAAAGAAGGAGAATTCAAAGGGGTTTTTCATAGATAAAAAGCCATCCAAATGCACTAAGTGTATAGTTTTTAGCACGTAGACATAGAATTATAAAACTCAAATCAGGAAAACATAGTGGAAAATAGTTAAATAAAGATCATAGTTAGTTTGGTAAAAAAACATCACAGAGGACACTAACATTGCATAGAGGACACTAGCATGGTACGCTACTATCCAAAGAATTGCATCACTATCCAGTAATCCCAAAATAGGAAAATCTAGATTTAATAGAACATAATAATTATAGTCTAGATTTGCATAATTTTAGTCACAAGTTATCAGATTTAATTAGTTTATGCTTAATTTTGCACAAAATCATACTAGGTTTGCTTATATTGGGGCATAATGCATGGCATGATGATTCCCATTTTAGTTTCAAATATACATAGACACAAATTACTATAACTCAATCTAGAATCCATATGTATAGATATCAAAATTGGGGGCATGTGTGTGACACATTGTTTCCACATGTCAATTTTTCCCCAGCTCATCTCATATGGAATGGAAAACTCCATGTCATTCTCTATGTTGTATACTTCAAACACCATTTACACCAAGTTTTAGACAAAATTTATTCAATATTATGTCTGCAGTGGTTGGCATTTTCATGTAGTCCCTGAACTACATCCTTGAGTGCCTAAGAGGCCCTTTGGCCATTTTTCATTTCATAGTTTCTAAATGGCCATAGGGCCATCCTACCCAGTTTTAGTTACATTACAAAGTTTTAGTTATAGATGCATCTCCTACACATGGGTAGGCAATGATGGAGTCATGACTTATTTTAATTCTTGAGCCACCTATGTAGGAGGGTTAGACAAGCCATCAGTCCAATCCAAGTTATTCACAATGAACTATTCACCAAGTGGGGGTGGGAAATAGTGCATTCAAAACTAGATTAAGTTCTTGAGCCACCCAAAGATGAGGATTAAGTAATCCAATAGCTTGATCTGAACTATTCATTATTTGATCACTAGTTACACACACACATAGAGGATGCCACTAGATTTGTACATTGGTTCACGTACTCAATGAGGTGTATTCATTCCTTTCCTCTCTTTCTTATCTCTTTACTCAATTTTGTCTTTGATTTTGATATTCTCTTAAGTAAATACTAATTCATCCATGTTTCATTTGTAGGATAAGTAATAGGGCATGCTTCGCACACCCAAACCTAAATTCATGGTCTTCACCTCATAGGTAAGTCCAGGTACACTTCTTTTTCCTTTATCTTAGTCTTTTCACTTTACTAGATTTGTATAATAAAGTGGGGGTATGTAATCATATAAAATGTCAATTTAGTGCAATGAGTGTCACTTGAGACCACCCATCCCTAGTTTAGCCCTAAACTTATCTTAGGTCCTCTTTCAATCCTTATCAAGCTTTTGTGTGGGTATTACACATCCCTAGACATCCCAAATTCAGTCTCATATCTTCCCATAGGGATCTAGGCCCCTAGTGCTCCAAGTCTGCCACCTAGACACTAGCACCCCATCCTAGTGACCAAACGACCGTGTTATTTTCCTTTGCCAAATTTCAACCCCAATGGATATGTTTTCAATTCCTAAAACACCTAGGGTCAACCTAGAACTATTTTGCACTCTGCACAAGCACTAGATTAGTATAAATGCATGAATTTTAACCCTTCATCCACTAAATGGAAATCATATGAAAAATACATAAAAAAAGCTTAGAATAAGTAGTGCATAATCAAGGTTATTGATCCCTATTCTACCTTACTTTTGCATACAATCATCTACAACCAACCCTAAGCTTAGAATACATAAATTTCCAATCTCAAGCCTCATTCAAAGCACTTAATTTGACACTCATACTAGCATTCACTTGCACTTGCACCAACACTTAGGTAGGAGAACTACATTAGGCTTGATCCCCTCTCAAGGTATTGATATGTAGGCACATCTCAACATACTGAGGTGTTGAGGATGTCTAGCCTACCCAACTAGCATCACACTTTTGCTACTTGTGCCACTCAAATACCCTAACAACATGAATATCTAGGGTTTACTCATAAATTAGTCCAAAATAGGTCATAAACAATGAACAAGGTTTTATTCACATAAAAATAGGCCTATCAGATTCAGACACAACTACTCCTAGAAGTTTACATTAGTGCTTGCACAAGGATACTAGTGTTGAAAGCAGGATACTAGCATAGTGTGCTACTATCCAAGGTGTAATGCTACTATCTAGGAGGTTTTCCAACACTTATATCCTATTTATGACACCCTAATCAACTCTTATTCCAATTTTCAACCTCTAGATCATTTGTCCTAGTCAATTTTTAGCTAAGTACTTATTTTTATCATTCATTACTATTTTTAGAAATATCAAATTAGGTCAATTATTATACAAATCAGTGGCTATATTTATTTCTTATCTCTCCCTTGATTTACTAAATTAAGACCCTTTAACAACATAGGGTTTATATTTCATAATCCCTTAAATGTTAAATCATATGTATATATGTTTTGAGTATTTTTATTAGCTTATTTAAGCTCATACTAATTGCTATTTTGTTTGACCATAGTGGTTACCTAATTGTCTCACCCTCATTAATTAAAATAGAGGGAGAACATTAGAGGGGAGGAGGAAGTAAATTTTGGCAAATGAGGATAGAAAGAACTCAACCTGAATATATACACACACACAGTTACACGATTACATGATATGATGTTAACATTTGTTGTATTTTGTGAATAAGTTGTGTGATTGCTTTTAACTATATATTTTTATGGCATGTTTTACATTGATTATGGGTCATATACTTAATATACTGCTTATAAATTAGTTTGTATACATATTCTCTTATTAGTGTCATTTATTAACCTTGTTGTGCACATTTGTTGAGTGCATCTCTATGAAAATGGAACGTGGGATATATGGTGGTTTGCTAAGTTATGATTGAATATTAATTTAATTTGGTCATTTTAAATTCCATAAAGGTTTAGAATGTTATTCAATCCATTTTCTTGTGATAAAATGTGCAAAAGTTTGCTTGATTTTATTTAACCCCTTTTTGGTGGCCTAGGGGTCATGGGACATTAGTCACCAAAGTAACTTCATTTGGAGGAAGTCTTAAAACTTAGGAAATTGGTTTTATGTAGCAAAAGTGGATGGTTCTAGTTTGGATAGTTATGAGGAAATTGGCATGAATCATTACCATGCATAATTTCTAACAAAAAATTAGGGTTATCCTAAAGAATTGGTTAAAGATTAGGTCTTTTAGCTGAGGTTTTTGACTTCGCCATTCGAAGGACAATGCATGATGATTTTCATGCAAATGCCATATTAATGCAGCCTCAACTACACTAAGAATTAATTATATTAATATGGTTATGCAATTAAGGATTTTGAGTTATGTGTGGGAGAACTTACAGAGATCTAGGAGGAATTCTAGGGCATGCAAACTATGGGGGGAGAAAAGAAAATTGAATAAGAGAGAAGAGAACACGGGGAAGTGGGAGACACAGGAAAAAGAGAAGAAGTTGGAAGGATTTTCAAAGTAAAGAGGATCAATTACCATTCTCTACAACCAATAAGCGATGACCATTATTATCTCCATCAACCAAGCAATTGATGTATTATAATTATAAAAGCCATTTAATGTTGTGGGTTCGCTAGAATGTGCATGAAATGTGTTTATTTTATTTTGGTTTATGAATAAAAATGGGAATCCTCTTATGCCTCAGGTTAGAGTATATAGTTTATTGAATGCATATAATGGTAGTATTTTGATCACTCATGGTTATCACACTCAGCCAAGTAGGAAATCATTAAATAGGGTTTTTGTTTGGTTTTACCCTTGTAAATGAAATACTCTTTTTGTATTTAAACATAGATCACTCTTATAGACTTGGGGATGGAACTTGATTCCATCCACAAGCTTGTGAGAATTAAGGGAGAATTGGACATATAAAATTTAAATTCAATAATAAGGGAGTGGGATTTATTACATTCTTTTTACATAGCTAGACATATCCCTTTTGCTAGTCAAGACACCTTGTGGAAATGTGGGCATATTTCGTTACTATGAAAGGTTATGAGTTCAGGATAATGACACTTAGGATTTTTTTGTGTGATAGTCTCTTTGTATTGATAATATCTATTTTACCTCACCTTAGGTAAACACAAATTAATACTTATCTATAAACTCATATTGGTTGTAGTGACTATTTTGGATAAGTACTAAATTCTTAAGGACCCAAAAACATGTTTAGACTATATTATAACTATAGGTTTACATTTTTTAACATGTTTGGACTATATTATGAACTATAGGCTTGTATTTTATTGTTGTTGGAAATTCATTATAGCCACACACACACACACACATATGAGAGAAGTCTAGGTTCGTATTTTGTTAAAAAATGTTTGAAAGTTCATTTATAGCTGTACATATATACAAGTTGTAGGTTTTTATTTTACTAAAGATGTTTGATAGTTCATTTGCAACCATATATATATGATTGAACCCTCTACATATACAGTGGCATTAAATAAAACTTGTAAGGAATAAGTTATTTAATAAGTTATAATTATATCCAACAGAGTTTTAAGAGGAGAATAAGTTTATTGGGTTAAGAGAGAATAGTTTTCTACATATATATAAACACTTGAGTGGATTGTCCAACTTGAATATATTAAATATATCTTGGTTGGCTTGCATATGCTATTATGATAAACCTCATTGGGTCTAGTTTGAACCATTGCTCAATCTATGAATTATTATGGAAACAAATGATATGAAAATTATTACGCAAATTGTTAGAAATACATATGTATTACCGGAAATTGTTGGATGTGAAAATGATTGCATGTTTTTGCAAAAATCAACCATTTTTTATGGATGAAAGATGTTTTTGAAATTGAATTAAATGATTATGTGAAACCTAATCTAAATGACTAGATGATTATATGTTACAAGTTTGAATCAAATATATCTAGTATTGTTTTTATGAGTTATACAGTTATATGATCCCTTATGTTAAAGGATGATAGGTATTTTGCATTGAGGCCATAAAGTGTACATACCTATCATAAGTTAACATAAGGGAGACTGAGTTGAATTAGAAAAGAATATAAGTGTGTGTGGATTTGACTTAGATTCATGAGAAATTTGAAATCTATAATGAAAAACTTAGGCCAATGTCATGTTATATATATAAACATTTTCAATCCATTGCATTGTTTAGTTTACATGCATGTGCATATTTCATATTTGATAGAGGATTGTGTTCCATGGTCTATATGGCTACTACATGTATTAGTGATTATACTACACATGGTTCTAGTTATATTCATGACATTTGCATTGCCATTATTTGTCTCTCCATGAAGGGAAGGGCCACTTTAAGTGGGGAGGTATGCAGGAGACTGAAGTTTGTGGTTGGAGGAAAAGCACCCAGATGATGCTCTCCCTATCTTCAAATTATCAACCAATTTGGATGCATACTCATGTCTATTATATTAATTTTGAGTTGTCATATGAAGCTTTGATGTACTACTGTACTTCTCATCATGTATTAATTTGATATTCAATAAATTTTGTAATAATTACAAAATCAATATTACTATAAATATAATAGTGGTTGTGTATTTAAACATGATTCATAATAAATAAGAACAACAGTGGTTGTGTATTACAGTTTAGTCATAGAAATGCATTAGTTTGGTGTATGACTATACTAATAATTTTGTTTATTCCTTACTACATGGATTATTACCTTTAACATTATTGAAATGTTGTTTATAAGCTAAATCAAACATTGTTTAACCAATGGGTTAATAATATATCTACACATGCTATATTTAGTTGTATTTAGCTCTCAAATAGTAAAGCATTTGTAATAATTAGTGTAGAAAATTATATTTGTAAGTATGCTGAAGTAAAATAATTAAAAAATATATATGTGATTTTAAACGAATCTCAGTGGGGTTGTCACATTGTGGTATCAAAGCGTAGGTTT
This sequence comes from Torreya grandis, assembly GCA_037957365.1. Lineage (NCBI taxonomy): Eukaryota > Viridiplantae > Streptophyta > Pinopsida > Cupressales > Taxaceae > Torreya > Torreya grandis. Next base: position 3,824,953 of record JARHVA010000140.1, read on the forward strand.
AAATGCTTAGAATTAATGAGTCCAATAATGTTAAATTATTTCTCCTATTACAGTAAGGAGAATGGTACATGGAATAACAAATGCTAGGGGACTTCTAATGAGAATCTTCAAGTTAATTGTAATAAGTTGAAAACTAAGTAAGCTACAAAGATCGATCAAATCCTCATAGTTATGAATGAGACAAGGGACAAATTAGTAGCCCTAGAGTAGGAAGTTCATGGGTAGGATGAGGAAAATGAGAAAGAAGAAGTAGTGGAGTAACTAGTTGGTCAGGAAGAACCCTAAGAATAAGAAGTTATAAGAGCATAAGTAGTTACAAAACTTACATGAGATATGAAGAAATAAAATCCACCCAAGTTTGATGGTTCAATGTTGAGTGATAGAGCTGAAGCTTGACTTACAATGATTTAAAAATATTTCAAAATTTGAAATTATTTTGAAGTAACTAAGGCTATTTGGGGAGACTATTAACTTATTGGTGAAGTAATAGCTTGGTGGGCCAATAAGAAGCTAGAATTGAGCCCTGACTCCACCACCACTACCTGGGAGTAGTTTTTAGCCTTGTAAGAAGTTAACAATTTTAAAAAATCTTAAATGAGGATATCTATCAATAAATAATACTAGGGACATTTCACAAAGTTTCTAAAATATGTATGATAATACCAAAAATATGAACACTTTTAGATCAGGAAAGTTCATCATGGGTTTAAAGCCATAGAATAGGTGTGAAGTGGATGTACATGAACCATCCACCATGAACCAAGTGTTCAAGAAAGTAGATAAATAAGAACAAAAGTTAAAGTCACTTGTAGAGGTCAAAGACTGTTAGCAGTAGATTAGTGGCAAGAATATACAATAACCAAAATTGCAAGCAAACTCAAGTGAATAAATATAATTGAAAGTAAACACATTAAATAATAGGAAATAATAAATAAAAATACATGAGACCCAAATGATATATTTCATTTACTCAAAATGGTCTGAATTACACATTTCCCATACACTTGCCTATAAAGTCTTCCACATGACTCTTCACCTTCATTTATGACTCTTCCTTCCCAAAGACTATTTGACTCCCTTTTGACACCTATTTTCTCTTTTCAATACAAATAATGGCAAATAATCTTAATTAATATTGCCCTTTATCTCTACTAACACTCACCTCAACTTAAAATGTGTCTCATCCCGGGACAAAAAGTCCCTAAACATTCAAGTTTTTACAATTTCTATTCTATTACAAATATATTTGAGAACCTACACTACGTCTAATCCTACTCTCCATGGCCTCACATGCTGGAGCTTGTCCACTTCTACAACTCTAACTTTAAATACATTTATAATTTTTCAAAACTTATAAATACTCTACTTTGTTTCAAACCTTCTCCAAATAAAATATATATGACTAGTACCTTCTCCTTTTTGGGTGAATGTAGACACCTTACTTCATATAATATATAGAGAGAATTATTATGAGGGATGTTTGTGATATAGTTGAAAATAAGAAAAATCAAATTCTGCCAAAGGCAGTAAAATCGCCATTTGAAGACATCCACATAGTCAGATTTTAACAAGTCGTGATAGGCCATATTCTATGTATAGACAACACAACATCATAAACTTTAAAACCTAGCATTTTAAACCTACTAAAAACATCTTTCAAGAGCGTAATGCTTCACAAAAAAAACCATCTATCTATGCATTGATAACATATGACATGATGAATGATATAATCGATGGATTGTAGAGGGGGCCAGACTCATAAAGTGGTTCGGTGGGTCCAAACTGGGCTTGCAAAGAATAGGATGAAATACCAAATCATAACCCATAAACTAGCCAGTGCTACCTTTATTGACCCTATTTATGAGTAAAACATATCCAATGGGTAGTTGAATCATGTTTCCCATGACCCTAAGTAGAGGCATCTCTTTCATTATGCACTCCACATTCATTTTCATGAGGTTGTGTTGCCCGTAGGTGGTAGTGATGGTGAGGAAAATGATAGTAGCAACACCATATCAGCTACCACCACCTAAAATTCTATAAGAATTCACAATGAAAATAGTGTTTTCTAATAGTAACACTCCTCCAAAATTGCTAGTTAATGTTTATCTTTGATCACCCATGTGTTGTGCCTCAATTTGAATGACAAACAAGATGCCCAAAATTAAAGAAGATATTCACATAATTCTTCATCTAGAAGAATGAGACATAGAGAAACAAAAGGTAGAGTGAACCTCATTAACTGGGGATGATGAAATCTTAATAGGATCTTAGTATGGAATTCAATTTATAGAAGATGAAAAATTCTTCAAATACCCAATATCAAGCAAAAAAAAAAAACACATAATCTTGCTTGTCCCGTGGAGAAAAATAATCTCAAACAAAAGTAGGGGGGATTCAAAACCTTCTTCCTCTTTCTTAAGCATATATTAATACTAAACTTAAAAAAAAATTGAGACCCATGCTCTTGACAATAGCCAACCACACCATTGTTAGCATTAGATTAGTAACAAGAATATATAATAACCAGAATTGCAAGCAAACTCAAATAAATAACCAAAATTGAAATTAAACACATTAAATTATGGGAAATAATAAATACAGATACACGGGACCCAAATGATATATTTAATTTACTCGAAATGGTATAAATTACACATTTTCCTATACAATTGCCTATAAAGGCTTCCACATGACTCTTCACCTTCATTTATGACTCTTCCTATCCAAAGACTATTTGACTCCCTTTTGACACCTATTTTATCTTTTAATACAAATAATGGAAAATGATATTAATTAATATTGCCCTTTATCTATACTAACAAAGAAAAAAAAAATAAAAAAATAGTGGCCCAAAAATGACTTTTAAGAAAAAGAATTGGAAACAGAATGGGAATTCCAAGAACAGGTTTAATAGTTAGAATGCAAGGTTCAATAACACTTTAGTGATTGAGAATCTAAGAAATGGCTTCAAATAAGGGTTTAATGGAGGTAATAAATATAAGAGGAAGGGACCACCTAATATATTTTTTGCATGTGGAGGAGATCATTATGTTAAGGATTGTCGTCGGTGGAAGGTAAAAGGTAAGAAAAAGAATTCATCTACATCTAGATCACAATAGGGAATTCATGCAACTATGGACAATCATCAAGATGAATATCAATCCTCTCCCATAGAAGTATCATGTACCTTATTTGGGCATCCTATTTCTATTTTGATAGATATTGGAGCTATAGAATATTTTCTCTCCTAGTATGTTAAATAAGATACCTAGGAAAGCTAGTTTTATAGCAAATGTTTGGTTATTCTAGTATGTGAATGAATCTAAGATTAAGATAAAAAGATGTTTTTTTAAGGTAAAGGTCAAGTTATCAAAATTCACCATGATAATTGATTTATATGTAGCAGTGCTAAGATCATATGATGTGATCCTAGGAGTGGATTGACTCTCTAGGAATAAAGCTAAGGTTATCTACTTTTAAAGAAGGTTGAATGCTTAGATGATTTGGGGAATCAAACCCAAATTCAAGGAGAAAAGAAATTTTTTAAAGAAATAAAAATTATATCCATTAAATTGAAGAAGGCTTAGCGTAAGGGATTTTAAGTATTCTTGTTTAAGTTGATGAGATTGAAGAAATCATGGAACCCACCATTCAAGACTACCCCTTTCTGCAAGAGTTTCATGATGTTTTTCTAGAAGAATTACTAGTTTACCTTCTAAAAGGGAATTTAAATTCACTATTAACATCATTATAAGATTAAAACCTCAATCTAAGGTTCACTATAGAATGAAAACAACATAATTAGTCGAGTTAAAAGCCCAACTTTAGGAAATGTTGGCCGAAGGGTTGATTTAACCAAGTGTATCACCATGGGCTGTGTTAAGGTCAACATACCCCCCATTCCTGGAAAATGGGAACCCTTGTGTTAAACTATGAAAATTTTTACCATAATTATGAAAATTCATCTAATTAGAATACCATTAGAGTGTTTTGCACATTATCTTTATTTGAAGATCATCCACACCTGATTTAGTTGGCATATTTGTTCATAACTCTAATTTAATCTTGCCTAAATTTGCTAACATTTGATCTTTATGGTTTAGGTTTCAGCTCTAATGGAGTCCATTTATAATGGGCAATGTCTTGGGTTCCATATCTTAATGTCAATATGATATTTCACTAACCTTTGGTCTGTTGAAAATCATGTTGAAGTCATTATTGACAAAAATTTGACTTTTGGTCAAATTTGGGCACCCCTAGGCAAAAGTTTTAATTTTAAACATTTGAAGGGGTCTTAATTTGTTTTCATGGGAGGTATGCTTGTTACATGATGTCATTCAAGGTCACATTAGTTTTGGTTTTAGTTGCATTAGTTCATTTATCCTTTTGGGGGTCATTTTATGTCATTTTAAGAGTCATTAATGCATTTGGCATGTTTCCCAAAGTGAATAAGTTTCATATTTTCATGTAAAACATCCAAGAAGTCAGTTGAGATGTCAAGTATGTCATAATTTTATAGTTTCCCTAATTGAAGTTGCAAAAATTAGTTGAAAAAGAAGAAAAGTGGCACTTTTACAGATTCTTATGAAGTATTCCACATGGGAATTATCATGGGGGGTATCCTAATTATTATAACACTAACCTCCATGATTGGATTGATTTATAATAATCATTTTAATGCCAAATCCATTCTACACATTTTTGCTTTTCTTGGCAGACTGGAGTGACCCTCAAGTTTTTACTCAGTATGAGAAACACAGGTAGTTTTAGAAAAAAATAATTTTGGGAGGTTTTTTAACACTCCAATACCTTAATTTTAATATAATTAACTTGAAAAATGATCAAATGTGCTTTATGAACAATCACTTACAAGTTGAATGTGCATATTTGATAGCTATTTGGTATACCCTTCAAGTTTTGGCCTTGTTTGAGTAGATCCATATGAACAAGTTGATGGTGTTGGATCTAAAGGATGTTGGATTATATTAAGATGGTATCCATTCTTTTTTTCAAGATTCATGAAGTTTTGGATGACCAAAATTTGTCTATCATACAAGGGGGTGTCACCATGTGTAGTTTTAGTTGGAGTGTTTTGATTTTCTAAGTGTATCTCTTCTGTAGGTGAATTATTCAATTGGAAAGAGTGTCCCATAAGTTACTGGGTCATATCACTACTTATTTCCATGTTTTGATCTCACCATAACACTCCTTGGGCAGCTTACAAGCTTATTCTTCTTCATTTGCTAATTTCATGCTTAGTTTCAATTGAGTTTCTTGTACAAGATTATTCACTTTATATATGAAGTGGTAATGGAGGTGTTTTTGGATTTTCAAGAATTTGGAGGTTGAATAATGATCCCTTTGCATGTTAAAGAAGGCTTATAATTGACCATGTGATCATGTCCTAAGCTATCTCAGTCATGTAATGTCCTTGTTTGTTGAACTCCATGAATATACAAGTGATTGCCACATAATGGAGGATGTTTTGAAGTTGTTCTCAAGGTTTTATTGATGGAAGTTATCCTTTTGAAGTGTAACAATTGCACTTACGGTGTTAAGAGACCTTTAAATAAGCATATCACTTCTCAAGCTCACTCTCATTGCTTTGCAACTCAAATTTGCATCTATAGGACTCCTGATGAGATCATCCTTGAGTGTGAAAGGTTTGATATATAATCTAACTTATTGAGAAATGGCTAAAGGTGTGTTAGAGTGTTGATTTGGAGTATACAAGTTCATATGCATGCTTAGGTTTCATGGTGTGCACTTGTACCTCACTGAGGTGTGTCAAATACCCACCTACAGGTGGTTGGGCAGAATGTTTGAATGCTTAAAGGGAGTGAATGAACGGTCTTGATACCCATTTAAGGTTATGGAACACATAATCAAGTTTTGACAAATCATGAAAACGTCAATTGAGCAAAAGGAGTATGAAAACATGTGTGAAGACCAAGAGAACCATGTTTAGGGAGGTTTGCTCCAAAATGGTAAAAGAGAGTTCCCATGGGTTTATGTTGGTGCTCCACAATAGGCTTACAAGCAATCTTAAAGGATTTGAACAATTAGAATGGTTTGCCTATAGTATGGACTGAGCTCATGCCAAAGGTGAAGGTCAAAATGTAGAGGGTGACATGTTTTTGAGGGCATCAAAAGTGCTCTAAAACACACTGATTTTTTTCAATAACATCTACAACCCTAAAGGAAATAATGACCATTTGTTGCTTTGAGGAACAAGATGAAGCATCCATACTTGTCTAGGTGGATGTATGAGTTGAGTGACATGTAAATAACCTAGAGGACTATCTATGAAGTGGATAAGAAGTTCCATGACACCTTTCATGTACTCACAGTCCATATAAATTCCTAAAGATTGCACCTACAATTACAATGGAGGATTGTGGATAGATAGTGAATAAGGTCTATCACCTTTTGAAGTTGGAAATACACTAGAGGTGATTCAAATGATTTCATTCATGATTCAAGTGAGCCTAAGGAGTTTTTAAGATATGTTTGAACCTTGTTTCACGTTTGAAAAAGTGGAAATAAGCTACAAGTAGGGGCATTATAGGACTCAATTTGGCAGTTCCATTACAAATGAGAAATGGAAAATTCAAACTTGATGTGGTGATGTGTGATCATCTCAATGGGAATTTAATGTTGACAACTTCATGAGCTATAAACAAATGAATCCAACTCTTGCAAACCTCTCAAGGACTCCAGGTACACCTACAACCTATGTATGGACTGAGACAAAGGTCAAACAAGTGGAATGAAGGAACAATGAATAGACATGTAACAAAACTCTCATTTATCCACCTTATATGAGTTATGAGGTTGATAAAACAAATTTGACTTAAAAAGGAAGCTTAAGAGGATTTCTCTCTATCATAAACACTATGGACAGAGTGAAATAACTTACAACATGGTCCTAAGAAACAAAAATGCCTCAATTAAGGAGTAAAAACACTGTTTGGTCTCCAATGAAGCTTATTGGTAAAGTACAAGTGTAAATCATGTGTTTTAACTTCAAAAATAGTCTAATTAAGTTGAAAACATCATAATACATGAAGGAGACTGTTGTTTTTAACCTACAGGTAGGGGTCAAAAAAGCACTATCTGAGTCAAAGGGAACATACTCAGTTTTCAAGGTTAGGGGGACCTTTGAGGTTAGGAAGGAACATGATTGACTTGGAATCATAAATTATAAAATAATAAGACTTATAAAGACCCTATATACTCTTGATGATCAAGTCCATACCCTCTCTCATGCCTAAAAGCTTATCTATAGGTCATTTAGGTAGGATTTGATACAGACTATGGTGTTGACATGGATTTTTGCTTTCCTTAGGTTATCCAAAGGGAGACATGGATTAAATAAGATAGTATACAAGAAGGTGAAGGATAAAGGAGGTCTAAAATAATCTTGAGGGGATTTAAAATAGGTGATAATCACCTACAAGTAGAGGTCAAAAGGTATTCTTTCAATCAACAAGGTATGCTTTGACAAGGGAAGATGAAACATGGATTGGTTTGTAGGTGAGAAGAGAGTTTAAATGAACATGGAAGGCTGAATTATGTTGTAACAAGTGTAATAACATGATAAAAACTTTTACAAAGTGCCAAACACCTTCCTCACTTAGCAAATGGAGATCAGTCCATACAGGTAAGCTAGGAAATATCTTGCTTCAAAGGGTAAACATAGAGAATCTAGAGAAAAGAATGTTTCATGTGGTTATAAAAGCTCCATAAGAATTAAATGAGAGTGATAAAAATGTTTATATAATGTGGATTCACTACATTGGCTTGGAAAGGTCACCTACAGATGGATTTGGACAAAAATACAATAAAATAGGGTTTTTAAACCCCTTTTTTGAGAAGATTGAGTTGGTTAGGTACCTAAATGAGGGAGTCTGACCTTGAAATTTGGTAAATATCATAATTAGGACCTTAAAAAACTCCTAAAACTCTTATTTTTCCATAAGTAATAAGGATATATCTCTCTATTTTGTCTTAGAGATCAACCACCTAGGAAAATCAGAACTTTGGTCTACCGAGCAAAAGATGGAAAAATGAGTGAATGATCTAAATGGGGCCTTGAGATATTAAATAAACATTTTTTAATGTGTATTGAAGGTTTAATAATTATTAAAAAAGACTCACACAAGCTCCAATCTCTCAAAGTGACCTAGTTGTGCAAGCATATAGTCTAATTTGGCATGACTCCACTAGGCCAAGTTGACAAAAGAGAGGAAAAGTGATGAAAGGAACATTGGAGAGGATTTTTTATGGTTTTTAAAGAATGAATGGAGTGTGATAATTCAAAATAAACCATCATAAACATGTTAGATCAGCTCAAGTGGCTCAAACTAGTAGGAAGTGTGCTAAACCCATTAGGCTTCCAAGAGACCTAGAACCATGTTGAGGTCTATCTTCATTTATAGCACTTGGAATGATATGTGGTTAATTGAAACATGATTATAAGATTTAAATAGACATGTTTTAGATCTTTGAGTGTAGAGAAACCTATAGGAGATTAATTTATATCCTTTAAACAGTCTAAGCATGCAAAATGAGAGGCAAACAAGCTCGATGTGTGTTTTCAATACTTATATCTTTTCTAGGGATATGCATGGGAACCAAAGGGATTGAGGGAAGTTATAGAGGTACCTTGGAATAAATATTATGGATTTTGGAGGTAGGTTTAACATCAAATTTTTATGAACAAATCTTAACACCTAAAATTGCCTAAAAACCTACTTAAACCTTTGTTATTACCCGATGAGGAAAATGAGCTTGTAGAGCCATTATGATGACATAGTTTGGAAAGGAAACCTATTGGATCATGGAGAGGACTCACTCAGTCTCTCACACATGAAAGAATAGTTATGGGACTACATGAACAATATGAAAAATGTGGTTTTTCTTACCATTTAATATGTTTTGCAGGGTCTATGATGTTTCATAAGGTGAAATCAAGTTTGATGGGAAGATTAGGACCTATTATAACTCCCTATGGTCATTTGATCCCATGGAAAAGTTTCTAAATTTCCAAATTAAAGCTCTACTTCCATCCAACCAAAATTGACATGATACACACAAGGGTGAAAAGTGTGGAGACCTCAATTAGGTGCCCTTTTAAGGTGAAATTGAGGGGTTTAAGGCCATGGATAAGATTTATATCTGTCATTAACTCCATACCATGGAATTTCATGGGAAACTAAATATTTTTTTGAGGCCAAGTGTGAGGGGTGACTGAAATAAGGAGTTTTAAGACTGTAGACAATGATTACATCATTCTAGGAGTTTCCAAATGTGTAAGATCAGAACCAATGCATAGAATTGCATGCCTAAATTCCTTCCCTCTCATCCCAATCATCAGACCTATCCATAGTTAGTGGTGGGGTGTTCAAATAAATGCAAATTATGAAGGCAGTTTTTTATGCATAAATAGGGAGTTTTATGCCACTTTTCACAATTTTCATGGCTTGTATGGACAATTGGACCTCCTAACATTGCATAGATCATATAATATATATTATTGATGCATTTTTATCTTATTTTATCAAGTTAACACATGTCCAAGTGACCTTTGGACTTCCGTTTCTTTGCTTCTCTCTCAAAAGCTATAAATATGCATTCTTTTGGCTCTTTTTAGCAGCCTCCGTTGGTTGATGGGGAAACTCTAGCCAAATTTTTAGTTGAAATACTCTTGAATAATAATCAGGTGATTTTTCCACTCACATATTGTACTATTGAGTATTTATTGTAATCTTGTTGGTCTTGTCTAGTGAAAGAGCTTCTTTTCTAGATGCTACTCTTGATTGTCTACCAATTTGCAGAAAGGGTATTGTTACATGTCTTTATTATTATTCATTCCTAAGTGTATAGTTTCCTTATAAGTGGTTTATAACTATATCCCTTCATGGAGTCATCCATTACCCTCCTAAGTATCAAATACTTTCTTGAATTTAACATATAAAACACTGATGTGACAATGCATCCTAAATTATGAGTTTTGTGTGAGAAAAGCTTTGTTTGTCTTTAAGTAGTAGATATTCAGTCAAGTGGGAGGATATTTAACATTTTTGTATCACCTTTTTTTGTTTTCTTATTTATTTTCCTAATCCTTTTTCATCTAAAAGTTGATAGGTAAAGAAGAGCTTCAAAGAGTGCATCAAAGGAACTAGCCCTTCTAGAGATTCATCTCTCAACATTATCACCCATAGCAAGAGGGATGTATTCATTGTGCCACTTGGATGAGGAGAGATAGGCATCTCTTTAGAGATGAAAATCTAAGTGTCAATAGTTTTTGGCATGCTTGATGGAAACTCAAGTCCTAGAATATTGTTCAAGATTGGTGCTGGGCTTGGCATAGTTACAACTACAAGAGCGTCTACATCAGTACCTAGCAACTCCATTGAAGATTTCAAGTCTATAGTTAATGATAAATCCTTAGTTTCCATGCCAAAGGTGACCATTATTTTTGATTTTAAAGGTATACCCTTTGAGTTTGTGTAATTACCTTTATATTCTGCCAAAAGGTTTAGGTTTGTGAATACCCATCCTTATTCAAGAGAGTTTGTGTTTAAGAAGTTCAAGTTCTTACTGATTTTAGCTCCTAATACGCTTGAGTCACACTCTACTATGTATATGCCTTTTCATTTTTTGGCTTTCATTGGGCCATCTCTATTAAACCTTACCCAATATGACCAAATTCTAGGAGCAACCCTTAAGAGTGTTCAATCTTTTAGTGGTGAAGGTCTTACCACTCATATTAAGCATATTAGGAATATGGAAAACTTTTGTAAGATTCATAACATTACTCAAGAGAGTATTTATATCAGATTGTTAGCATTATATTTCAAAGGGAAAGCCTTAGATTGGTATGAAACTTTACCTCACAACTCTATTGCTACATGGGATGAGCTAGGAGACCTTTTATCTAAGAGGTTTGAAGACAAAAGTGATCACCTATCACTAGATGAGTAGCTAACCACTATCAAGAGTGAACCACAAGAATTGATTCAAGATTTTAACACTAGGTTTCAAAAGACATAGGATAGAATCCTAGCTCTGGTGAGGCCTACTCTAAACTATGCCTTCTTGTACTACTTAAGGGCATTGAATAATGATATTACCATGATCTTTCAATCTATGGGTGGAAATATATTTCTTGATGCCTATGACATAGCCATAAATTCTGATAATTACCTTGTCTAAGTAGGAAAAATAGCTCCTAGACCACCAATGCCACTATTCCTTTGATTTGTAGCCTCATAGCCAAGTTGCATTGCCTACTTTAGCTCCTTTGCCTAGTTAAGAAAGGCCTACTATTGCTCCTCAAAATGAGATACATGAAGTCAAAATATTGTTAAAAAGTGTCACTAATGAGTTGGTTTCCCTCAAAAGGTAACAAGCCCAAGGTTATAAGCCATATCAACCCTACAATCAGTTTGGGCAAACCAATAAACCTCCTTTTCAAAGAAATATGCAAGGACAAGGTCAAATCACCCAAGCTAGGCCTTATCAAAGCTACAATCCTAATGATACATAATATTCTAAGGCTCTTGTTCCCACTCAAAATAACTTAGTTCAAGAAAAACCATGCTATCCATCCTTAGAGCAAAATCAAGAACAAGTTGCTTATGCAAATGAAATGCATAATCAAATCATGGCAATGCAAGGTAATCAATCTTTCCAAGTTTCAAATTTTGAAGGACCAATGCAAAGTGGGGTGGAAAATGGTCAACCATAATCTGATTATACCCTCATAAATCATTTAGAGGGAGATTTTTATGTTAATAATCACTTGGGGATTTCAAGTAATATGAATACTAGTGTTGCCTCTAACACTAGGTCTAAGAAAAGGGCTATTGAAGAGGCTCAAGAAGCCAATCAAGGACCTGTTTTGACCCCTAAATCATCTCTAATGGTGAGTGGGTCTAATTAAGCTCCTAAGGTGCAATAAAATTAGAGATTTCAAAACATAAGGCCAGCTCCTATGCCTCCACCTCCACAAGCTACATCACAAGGTGCAAGTGCTCCCAAAGAACTTCCTAAGGTGAGTAGTCCTTCTATAAATATTGTAGACTAGATGAAGAAGTTGAATATGAATATGTATTTATGGGATTTATTGATAATACCAGGACAAAAGGATATACTTCAAAATTAATTGCAAGGAGTAAGTAAACAAGTTGGACAAACTAGAAATGTGAATGTTGTCTTGGTAAATGGAACTTCAGTCCATTGATGAACAAACAAAGAAATTTGATAGGACTCTTCCTTTATATTTGTCTCTGATCATTGGTGATTTCTTATTCCAAAATTGTATCATAGATAGTGGAGCATGCACTTTAGTCATGCTGAAGGCATAGCGGATAAACTAGGCCTCAAATATGAACCAATGGCAAAGGGAGTTCTACAATTAGATGGGTCACCTGCAAAGACCTTGGGAGTAGTCAAAGATTTGAATATGATTTTACATGCTTGTCCCACGTTTTATATCACTCATGATGTATTTGTGGTAGACATACCCCCATACTTTACTCTTTGTTTATCAAGAGAATTTATAGCTATTATTGGTGGATACTTGGTAGCCAATTGGTCCTACATCGTATTTAGGACAAAGTATGGCACTAAAGTGAAGATTGAATCAGAACCTATCCATCATAATCACTTGGAGCATTATATGCCTAAGGTGGAAAATGTCAATTATGACATCATTGATGAGGATGAGCTTCACATAGATCAATCTCCAACATCTTCTCTAGAAGGAGTTTCTGATTTGTATCTAGATGAGTGGGGAAATGAACATTATGAACATGATCCTTCCAAATTAATAGAATAAGTTGGTTTTGGTTTATATTAAACTCATGAAGAGGATTATTTCATACAAAATTTAGTGAAGCCAAGTGAGAATGTGAATGGTTTATGGAAGATTTTCTTTGATGTGCCAAGAAGCAAGATTGGGGCAGGTGGTGGAGCAATGTTGGTTTCACCGTCCAAAGAAAGATACTACTCCACTTTTATATTTAAATTATCTTGTACCTAAAATGTGGTATAATATGAGGCCCTCATTCATGGCCTTAAATGGGCAAGGAAAAGAGCTGTCAAATAATTGCTAGTATTTGGTGATAGTGAGCTAGTTGTAAACCAAGTTAGAGGGCAGGATTTGACCAAGAACTCTTTGCTCAAGTCCTATAAGCATAGGGTTTTGGATCTTGTGAAATATTTCAAGGCTTTCAAGATTACATATATTTCAAGAGAGGACAACAATCATGCTAATAGGTTGGCAACAATTAGATCTCAATTTGATGTTCCAAATGGTATAAAAGAGGACAGGAACTAACCTCATCTAAAGGTGATTATATGGCCCTCCATATCGGATAATGTTACTAATTGGAAAGTGTTTGAGGGTGATCAATAAATAGTTTATTTTATACAAGAGGAGGTTGAGTTTTCTGCCAATAATCAATCCAAACTACAACAACAATATGGAGGGTAGATTGTGTAATTGAGATCCAACAAGCTTCCCAAAGGCTTAGTTACTCTTGAGAGCATATTCAATGAGGATGACCAATTAAAGAAAGAGAAGGTAAGCATGTCTACCAAACAAGAGAAATATGAGAAGGTATAAATAATTAAGGATAAGTTACTTGTACTTGGAAAAGTATGCACTAGTCAAGAGAAACATGCTTTCATTGAGTTATGCAAGGAGTTTAGTGATGTCTTTGTATGGGAGTATAGTGATTTGAAGGGTTTTAATCTAAGCCTAGCTCAACACACCATAGAGCTAGATGAAAATGCCATGCCTATTAATTAAAGACAAAGGCCAATCAATCCTAAGATTGAACCCCTTATGAAGAAAGGCTCACTAAGTTGATTGAGTCTAAAACCATCTTGGTTGGCCAACTTAGTCCCTATTAAAAATAAGAATGGGGAGATTAGGTTATGTGTTGACTTTAGGAACTTGAATAGAGTTTTCTTGAAATATCATTATCTCCTCCATTCCATGGAACAAATATTGAAAGTTGTGGTAGGTAGTGAGATGTTTTCTCTCCTTGATGGGTATTTTGGGTACAATCAAATTTTGGTGAAGGAAAGTGACCAATACAAGACAAAATTTAATATTAAATGGGGTACATATGCTTATAGGAAGATGAATTTTGGATTGTCTAATGCTGGAGCCACTTTTCAATGTGAAATAGATATGGCTTTTCAAGGACTAATCAATGACATTGTGTTGGTGTATTTTGATGATGTAATAGTTATATCCAAGGATGCAAATGATCACTTGAATCACCTAAGGCAGATTTTTGAAAGGTGTAGAGAGTTTGGTATCTCTATAAACCCAAATAAATGTGTGTTTTTTGTCCATGAAGGCAAACTCTTAGGGCACATTGTCTCCAAGAAGGGCTTATCCATTAATCTTGAAAGGGTGAGTGCCATCTTGGCATTGTCTTTGCCTAAACACAAAAAAGGTTTGCAAAGTTTCTTTGGGAAAATAAATTTTATAAGGAGATTCATTCCTGATTTTGATAACTTGGTTAAGACTCTAACCTCCATGCTAAGTAAAGATGAAGTGTTCACTTGGACAAGAAGGAGGAAGGGAAGTTTTGAAGAGATCAAACAAGCCATTACCCAAGATCCTACTCTTGCAAGTCCTAATTTCTCCAAATATTTCAATTTTTATACCTTTGGGAATGAAGAGGTAATCTCTACCATGCTTACTTAAGTAAATAATGAAAATTTAGAGCAACCTATTGCCTTCTTTAGTCAAAATTTAGAAGGATATGAGGTAAGATACACTTGTGTTGAGAAGCAAGTACTTTCAGTTATTAGGAGCCTAAAAAAATTTAGGCATATGTTATCTAATAATAATATTAACATATCTAAACCTCATCCTAGTGTCAAAGACTTTCTCTTGAGAAAGGATTTGAATGAGAAGAGGGTATGTTGGATCACAAAAGTAATGGAATATGTGTGGAAATCATGACAACCAAGCTAGTGAAGGGAAAAGGGTTATGTGAGCATCTTGCTTCAGACTTGAAAGAACAAAAGGAGGTTGTTTTGGCACTTCATGATGACCCTATGGTAGTTGTACCTTCATCCATGGGGAGTTGGACACAAGACATGATTCATTTTCTTCAAATCGGTGAGTGCCCACAAGGTCTTGATAGAGCTAGAATGGAGGTACTTTAGATTGAAATCCATTCCTTATGTACATTTTGATGGAGTGCTATTTAGGAAATAATTTTTAGGTGTGTTATTGAGGTGTATTGATTTTAGATCAGATTGACAAAGTACTATTTGAGTTTCATGATGGACCAACTGGTGGTCACTTTACTCCAAGAACCGCAGCTGGTAAGATTATGAGGGATGGATACTTTTGGATTAGCTTGTTCAAGGACACCCATGCTTGGATAATAACATGTCAAAAGTGTTCTCTTTTTTATGAAAAAAAAAATCTTGTTTCCTTGCCTCTTCATCCAATCCAAGTTGAGAAACCCTTTAAGCAATGGGGTTTGGATTTTATCTAGTACTGGTCACAAGTGGGTGTTGACTGCTATAGATTATTTTACAAGGTGGGTGGAGGATATATCTCTTAAAGAGGCAAATGAAGGTTTTGTCTTTGACTTCTATGAAGGTATAGTAATAAGGTTCGGAGCTCCAATAATAATTTCAAATAATACATTGGATTTTCTTGGAGCAAGGACAAGTGAATGAGCTTTGAAACATGGCATCTATCTTAGCACCTCCTCCAACTATTATCCCAAGGGAATGGACTAATTGAGTCCAAAAACAAGAATCTAATTAGGATCATAAAGAGGACAATGGAGGTGAACCAAAGGAGTTGGCATTCCAAGTTGAAAACAACCCTTTGGGCTGATAGGATCACCCCAAAAAGAGTAATAGGAAACTCACCATACACAATTGTTTATGAAAGGGAAGCTAGACTACCTATTTCACTTGAGTTACTAGCTTTGGACCTTACCTATCAGCTGAAATTGATGGAGAATGAGAGCATGGAAGTCAGGTTATGTGAGTTGATGGATCTTGAGGAGACAAGAGATCAAGCAATGCAAACTGTGAGAACTCACCAAGAGCAAAAAAAGAGATAATTTGAAAATAAATTCATGCTAAAATGTTTCAAAGAGGGATAAATTATCCTAAAATTGGATGAAGATAGAGATAAATATAGAAAACACTCAAAGTTTGATGCTTTATAGAGTGGCCCATATATGATCACACAATGCAAGCAACACAATGCCTTCTAACTTTCAAGGTTGGATAGAGAGGAGCTTCATATCCCAGTCAATGGGATATATCTCAAACATTGTTACTAAGGTTATCCTCTCTCATTGTACATGGTTTCTTGTTTTCCGTGTGTTCCCTAAGTGCTTAGGTACAAGTGTGAGTTTTGTCTTGTGTCTTGCTTTGTTTTGTGTTTTGTTTGGTCTTGCTTTGTTAGTGTGTTGTGTTTGTTTTGGAAAATTACTTGATATTTTTCTTCAAGAATCCATAGAATCCATTGGTCCTTGGTAGGATAAGGCTACTGGTCCTTATTATAGCAGGCATATTACCCCTATAAATCACCATTTTGTTGACCAAAATTTAACTTTTGGTCAAATTTGGGTACCCATAGGATTTTTTTTTTAATTTTAAACTTTCTAAGGGGTATTAATATGTTTTCATGGGAGATATAATTGTTACATGATGTTATTAAAGGCCACATTAGTTTTGGTTTTAGTTGCATTAGTTAATTTGTCCTTTTGGGGGTCATTTTATGTCATTTTAAGAGTCATTAATGCATTTGGAACATTTAACAAGGTGAATAAGTGTCATATTTTCATGTAAAATGTCAAATAAGTTAGTTGAGATGTTAGGTATATCAGTTATGTCAGAATTTTGTAGTTTCCCTAATTGAAGTTGCAAAAATCAGTTGAAAAAGAAGAAAAGTGGCACTTATACATATTCTTGGGAAGTGTGACACATGGGAATGATCATGGGGGGTCTAATAATAATTATAAAACTCACTTCCATGCTTGGTTTGATCTAGAATAGTAGTTTGAATGCCAAAACCATTCTACACATTTTTGCTCATCTTGGCAGACTAGAGTGACCCTTAGGTTTTTGCTCAGTACGAGAAGTATAGGAAGTTTCAGACAAAATGATTTTGGGAGGTTGTTTTAAACTAAAATACCTTAATTTTTTTATAAGTAACTTGAAAAATGATTAAATTTTATTTATGAACAATCACTTGTAAATTGATTGTGTAGATTTGATAGCTATTTAGTACACCCTTTAGGTTTTGGCCTTGTTTGAGTAGATCCATACAAACTAGTTGATGGTGTTGGCTCTAAAGGATTTTGGATTCTACTAAAATTTTATCTATTCTTTTTTTCATGATTAATGAATTTTGGATGACCAAAATTGGTATATCATTCAAGGGGGTGTCACTGTGTGTAGTTTCAGTTGGAGTGTTTTGATTTTCTGAGGGTACCTCTTATGTATGTGACTTTCTCAATTGTAAAAGAGTGTCCCATAAGTTCTTGGGTCATATAAATACTTATTTTCATGTTTTTATCTCACCATAGCACTCCTTGGGTAGCTTACAAGTTTGTTCTTCTTCATTTGTCAATTTCCATGCTTAGTTTTAGCTGAGTTTCTTGTACAAGCTTGTTCACTCTGTATATGAAGTGGTAATGGAGGTGTTTTTGGATTTTCAAGACTTTTGAGGTTTAATAAGGATCCATTTACGTGTTAAAGGAGGCATATAATTGACCATGTGCTCATGTCCCAAGCTATCTTAGTCATGTAATGTCCTTATCTGATGAACTCTATGAACATAAAAGTGATTGCCACATAATGGAGGGTGTTTTGAAGTTTTTATCAAGGTGTTATTGATGGATGTTATCCTTTTTAAGGCTTAAAATTTCACTTAAGGTGTTATGAGACCTTCAAACAAGCATATCACTGCTCAATCTCACTTTCACTGCTTGGTAACTCAGATTTGCATCTACAAGACTCCTACTAATGTCATCCTTGAGTGTGAAAGGTTTTATATATACTCTAAATTCTTGAGAAATGGCTAAAGGTGTGTTAGAGTGTTGAATTGGAGCATACAAGTTCATATGCATGTTAGGTTTCATAGTGTGCACTTATACCTCATTGTGGTGTGTCAAATATCTACCTACAGGTGGCTGGGTAGAATGTTTGAATGCTTAAATGAAGTGAATGAAGGGTCTTGATACCCTATTAAGGTTTTGGAACACATAATCAAGTTTTGAAAAATCATGAAAATGATAATTGAGCAAAAGGAGTATGAAAACATGTGTGAAGACCAAGAGAACTGTGTTTAGGGAGGTTTGCTCCAAAAAGGTAAAAGAGAGGTCCCATGGGTTTATGTTGGTGCTCCATAATAGGATTATAAGAAGTTTTAAAGGATTTAAACACTTTGAATTATTTGCCTATAGTATGGACTGAGCTCATGCCAAAGGTGAAGGTCAAAAGGTAGAGGGTGACATGTTTTTGAGGGCATCAAAAGTGCTCTAAAACACACTGATTCATTTCAATAACATCCACAACCCTAAAGGAAATAATGACCATTTGTTGCTTTGAGGAATAAGATGAAGAATCCACACTTGTCTAGGTGGATATATGAGTTTAGTGACATGTAAATAACCTAGAGGACTATCTATGAAGTGGATAAGAATTTCTGTGACACCTTTCATGTACTCACAGTCTATACAAATCCTTAAAGATTCCACCTACAACTACAATGGAGGACTATGGATAGACAATGAACAAGGTATATCACCTTTTGAAGTTGGAAATATACTATAGGGTATTAAAATGATTTAATTAATTATTAAAGTGAGCCTAAGGAGTTTTGAAGATATGTTTGAACCTTGTTTCAAGTTTGAAAAAGTGGAAATAAGCTACAGACAGGGGCAATATAGGACTCAGTTTGGTAGTTCCATTACAAATGAGAAATGGTAAATTCAAACTTGATGTGGTGATGTGTGATCACCTCAATGGGAATGGAATTTTGATAACTTAATTAGATATGAACAAATGAATCCAACTCTCAAAGACCTCTTAAGGACCCTAGTTACACCTACAACCTTTCTATGGACTGAGACATAGGTCAAACAAGTAGAATGAAGGAACAATACATAGACATGTAGAAAAACTCTCATTTAGACACATTATATGAGTTATGAGGTTTATAAGACAAGTTTTAATTGAAAATTAAGCTTAAGAGGGTTTCTCTCTATCATAAACACTATGGAAAAAGTGAAATAACCTACATGTTCCTAAGAAACACAAGTGCCTTAGTCAAGGAGTAAGAACACTGCTTGGCCTCCAATGAAGTTTCTTGGTAAAGTGCAAGTGTAAAGAATGAGTTTTAACATTATAAATAGTCTAAGTAATTTTAAAACATCATAATACATGAAGGAGACTCTTGATTTTCACCTATAGGTAGTGGTCAAAAAAGCACTATCCCAGTCAAAGGGAGCATACTCAGTTTCCAATGTTAGAGGGACCTTTGAGGTTAGGAAGGAACATGATTGACTTGGAATCATAAATTCTCAAGGACTAATAATTTAAAATACCCTAGATACTATTGATGATCAAGTACATACCCTCTCTCATGCCTAAAATCTTACCTATAGGTCATTTAGGTAGGATTTGATATAGATTGTGGTGTTGACATGGATTTTTGTTTTCCTTGGGTTGTCCAAAGGGAGACATGGATTAAAGAAGATAGTATATAGGAAGGTGAAGGATAAATTCAGTCTAAAATAATCTTGAGGGGATTCACAATAGGTGATAATCACCTACAGGCAAAGGTTAAAAGGTATTCTCTCAGTCAACAAGGTATGCTTTGATAGGGGAATATGAAGCATGGATTGGTTTACAGGTGAAAAGAGAGTTTAAATGACCATGGAAGGATGAATTATGTTTTAAAAAGTTTCTTGACATGATAAAAACTTTTCAAAAGTTTCAAACACCTTCCTCACTTAGCAAATGAATATTAGTTCGTACAAGTAAGCTAGGAAATCTCTTGCTTCAAAGGGTAAACATAGAGAATCTAGAGAAAAAAATGTTATAGGTGGTTATAAAATATAAATAATCATGAAATGAGAGTGAAAAACATGTTTATATAACTTAGAGGTAATACATTGGCTTGGAAAGGTCACCTACAGGTGGATTTGGGCAAAAATGAAAGAAAATAGGGTTTTTATATTTTTTTTAGAGATTAGTCACTTAGGAAAATCATAACTTTGGTCTATCGAGCAAAAGATGGAAAAATGAGTGAATGATATAATATGGTGCCATTATATCTTCAAAAAAAATTGGATAATATGTATGGAAGGTGTAATAATTATTAAAAAACCCTCACATGACCTCTAATCCCTCAGAGTGACCTGGTTGTGCACGCATACAGTCCAATTTGGCATGATTCCACTAGGCCAAGTTGACAAAAGAGAGGAAAAGTGATGAAAGGAACATTAGAGAGGTTGTGTTATGGTTTTTTAAGAATTAATTGAGTGTTATAATTCAAAATATACCATCCTAAGTATTTTATAGCAACTCAAGTGGTTCAGACTAGCAGCGAGTATGCTAAACCCACTAGGCTTCCAAGAGACCTAGAACCATGTTGAGGTCTATCTTCATTTCTAACCCTTGGAATGATATGTGGTTGATTAAAACATGATTATAAGATGTAAATAGAAATTATTGATCTCTTAAAGTGTAGATAAACTTATAAGCTTGACACAGTCCAAGCATGCAAAATGAGAGGAAAACAAGCTCGATGGGTGTTTTCAAATAGTCATATATTTAATAGGGATATGCATGGGAAACATATGGATTTAATGAATTTATTAAGGTCCATTGGAATAAATATTGATTAATTTGGAGGCAGGTCCAATGTCCAAGTTTTATGAACAAAGCGTAACACCTAAAACTGCCTAAAACCCTACTTAAACCTTTATTATTACCTGATGAGGAAAATGAGCTTGGAGAGACATTATAATAGCATATTTTGGAAATTAAACCTATTGTATAATGGATAGGACTAACTTAGTCTCTCGCACATGCAAGGCGATGTATATAACTATATGAACAATAGTTAAAATGTGGGTTTTCTCACCATTTTTTATGTTTTTAAAGCTCTATGATGTTTCAAAAGGTGAAATAAAGTTTTATGGGAATATCAAGACCTATTGTAACTCAATATTATCATTTTATCCTATGGAAAAGTTTCTATGTTTCCAAACTAAAGCTCTAATTCTAACCAGTCAAAACTGGCATGAAGCACACAAGGGTAAAAAGTGTGGAAACCTTAATTAGGTGCCCCTTTATGGTGAAATTTATGGGTATAAGGCCATGTATAAGATTTATATGTTTCATTAACTCCCTCCCATGGAATTTCATGGGAAATTAAAGACTTTTTTGAGGCCAAGTGTGAGGGGTGATTGAAACAAGGAGTTTTAAGATTGTTGACAATGATTGCTTCATTCTAGGAGTTTTCAAATGAGTAGGATCAGAAATAATGTATGTAATTAAATTCCTAAATGCCTTACCTATCATCCAAATCATTATACATATCCATATTTAGTGTTGGGATGTTCAAATAGGTGCAAATTATGAAGGCAATTTTCTGTGCACAAACAGGGAGTTTTATGCCACTTTTCACAATTTTCATGGCTTGTATGGATAATTGGACCTCTTAACATTACATGGATCATGTAATATATATTATTCATGCATTTTAAACTTATTTTCTCAAGTTGAAACATGTACAAGTGACCTTTGGACTTCCTTTACTTTTTTCTCTCTCTCAAAGTCTATAAATATGCATTCTTTTGGCTCTTTTTAACAACCTCTATTGGTTGACGGGGAAAATATATCCAAATTTGTACTTGAAATACTCTTGAATAAATAATTAAGTGATTTTTACACTCACATGTTATATTATTGAGTATTGATTATAATCTTGTTGGTCTTGTCTAGTGAAAGAGCTTCTTTTCTAGCATGCTTCTCTTGATTGTCTACTAATTTATAGAAAGGTTATTGTTACAGGTCTTTGTTAGTATTCCTTCCTAAGTGTATAGGTGAATTATAAGTGGTTTATGACTATATACCTTCATGGAATCATACATTACCATCCTAATTATCAAATACCTTCTTGAATTTAACATATGAAATAATGATGTGATAATGCATCCTAAGTTATAAGTTTTATATGAGAAAAGCTTTGTTTGTCTTTAAGTAGTAGATCTTCAGTCAAGTGGGAGGATATTAAAAATTAGTGAATCACCTTTTTTGGTTTTCTTAGTTATTTTTGTAATCCTTTTTCATCCACAAGTTGATAGGTAAAGAAGAGCTTCAAAGAGTGCATCAAGGGAATTAACCCTTCTAGAGATTCATCTGTCAACATTGTCACCCACAACAAGAGAGACGTCTCCATTGTGCCACTTGGATGAGGAGAGATAGGCATCTCCTTAGGGGTGAAAATCAAAGTGTTAATATTCATGTTTAATCATCTTGAAACACTCATTCAAATTGCCCTAGCTTGAGTCCCTTTGAATCAAATTCAAATTTGGCAGGAACAATTTACATAGGAAAAATTTATCATGCCATAGACTTAGTTTAATTTTTATATTAAGATTTATCATGTTATTTAACATGACCAAACATTAGTCTAATTTTATTTTATTTTTGTTCTTTTTATTTTCTCGAGCCTTGTTGGTCCTTTTTATATCCACATAGTCTAACTAAATAAAGGGTCCCTTTTACTATATACCTAGCCTAAAAGCCTTACCCTAAAGTTTGTAGTATTTATTCATAGAAAAAAACTTAGGCTAATGCTATATGCTATGTCTTTGATTATTTATGATGTCCCCTTTATTATGTCTCAAAACATCACTTAAAATGTTTTTCCTAAGGTCTTGCCCATGTTTATTAACATGAAATAAAACCATAGTCCAAAACATTATGCTAAGTTCTTTATTTTCATGAACATTGAATTAAAAATAATTTTTATTCATAGGATCAATGATTCATGTTTGCCTAGATGAATGAGATCAATGGTGTAGGATTAAATTTGAAAACTTAAGGCCCCAACCCTAAGCTAAAGTTAGAGCATCTTCTAAAGGTCAATGGTACATGTTTGCTCAGAATAGATTGATCTAACAGTGCATATCAACTCAAAACTTCAACGAAGCCCTGGGACAAGTGATAGGGTGACAAGTTTCACAATCTTAGCCAAAGAACACTTAATAACCAATGACATTTAACCTTATAGATCAATATCCAATAAAGCATGTTTTCTCAAGTGAGGATGATCAGATGATGCATAACAAATGTTGAAAAGTTAAGGATGAATGCAAAGATGACATGTAGCATAACCATGGGCCATAAATTAAAGCTCAAGCATATTTCAAATATTTATGATGCATAAATGAGCTTACACATTCTGATCAATGATCTATGGAGCAAGAAGCATAATCACACATATCAAGATCGATGTAGCATGATTGATCCATGCAAATGAGATCAATGGTGCGAGATAAATCTTGACATTTCAATGAAGGTAAAAGTGAATGAGGAAGTGACAAGTGTCACAACCATGTAAATGTAGCCTATAACCAATAACATTCATGTTCTCAGATCAAGATCAATGGTCTATGTTGATCTATGCATGGATGATCTAACGATACAAAATCAAGCAAGAATTTTCAAAAGGTAATGGTTAATTTTTAAATATGAACGAGAAAAATACCATAAAAATTCCACATGGATGTCATGGTGATGCCACATCAGTATAATACATCAAGTGGAAGATATTATAGACCCAAGAAATGCAAGGGCATAAGTACACAATCTAATTGGTATTTAAGTAATGAAGCTCATATAAGTTCAAATAAATACCATCATTAGAGAATTTTAAAAACATTCAGGATGGCCCTAACAAGTACATAAACCCTAGTATGTGCTCTTTATAATCAAGCTAAGGATGTTGAATTATCACTTGTGTAAGGATAATTCTATCTAGAATTAAATTGTAGACCACTAGAAAAGAATAGAAGCCCATAACCATGGTATCTAAAAAGGGTGTTTCAAGGAAATATGCAAATCTCTAGCAAACTTCATATATAGAAGAGAGGGTTTTTAAAGACACCCAATTTTATTCCATAGGGAAAAATAATTGGTTGAGCTTATTTTAAACTAGCAACCCATCATGAGAGGAAAACATGTCTGTAAGGAGGCTTTGCTACAATGATCAAAGGCCTATTATAATATAACACAATTTAGAAGAGACTACCATCTCATCAATCTAATAAGATAGATTTAAGTTATATGAGGATACCATGATCAACTTGTTCAAATTCCAATTAGTCAGAACTAAATAGGAGGCTATAATAAAGCAAAATTCCATGGCTATAGGCCAAGATGGCTAATGGTAGGCTTCAAGCTATCAAGTGAAAGAATTGATCAAAGCCTTGACCAAGAATCAAGTCCTTGAATTTAGAATAGTTAGCCTAGCCCATTCAAATATGGCTAGGGCTAGATTAGGGGATAAAATCAAAGCCTTGAGCATTTGTTCCAAGTAGATGGAGGACATTTCTAAGGACCTTAAATAGTAAGAGACAAGATGCTACACATATTGGGAAACTTAATCAAGTAGCCCACCTCACTTATTCCTTTGAGCCTTATCACTGATGAGGAGTTTAGGCATAGAACTTATCAATTCATGTAACAAGGAACCAAGGTCAAGGGAAGATAAAGGCTAGGGTGAAGATAGGAGATGCTGGGAGCATCAAATAGGATTTGAAAAGGGCTAAGAAAGACCTCAGTAACTTGAGAAATCAAGAAAATAACTGTTCATGAGACCCATTGTTAACCTCTAGCTGATCAACAATCAACATTATATAATAAAGATCCTACAGGGAAGGTAGAAGACTGCATCAGCAAAAGGTCTCCAAGTTAGTTAAAATAAGAATGTTCTTTTTATAATTGAGCTTTTATACCTTTTGAAATGGAATATTATTTTTATAAAGGCATGTACAGATTGTAAATTACATTACCTATAGGTCAGTATATTAAAAAAGGTCATTTTTTCTAGAAATGTAATAGAAAGGATAGCTGTCCCAGACACATGTATAAATGTAATTTGACATCACTTACTGGCATACCTCATGGAGGATCTATATAAAGAGGTATTTTCAATTGTGAAAGGGGAGAGATTTTTTGGAAGCCAAAACTATTTGTAACTTTTGAGCAAATTGATATAAGCAAGGAGTTCTTCAAAGTTTGTGCATAATTGCTTGAGAGAAATTTTATCATGGTTTCTCTCTTGTTTCCCTGTTTTAAGTTTCAGATTTGAATGGTTCTCATTAAATCTTGACGTGCACTTCTCAAATGCATAATTTTTAATTTGTGCAAATGCTAGATTGACTAAAAGTTCTTTAGTTCATTCATTTTATTTACCTTTCTTATATATGTGCTTATGTTGTTTGCATGCAGGGGTAGATCTTTAAGTGAACCTAATTCTTATTTGCATTATTTCATCTCCTTAGATGTTCACCTAATGTGTGATGTGATTTGGGCTTAATTTATTTCACTTCATATATTGGTTTTAAGTACATATTTAGATTATATTTGAACTTTGTCATAATGTTTGAACAAAGACCAACAACATCTTTCTTTTCTACCTTACACTCCCTTTTACTCCTTTTTTAACTAATTCACCTTAGATTAGCTCCTTTATGAATAATTCATCTTAGTTTAGCTTTAGACTTATGTTTTTATAATAATTCACATTAATTAGCATAGACTTTATTCAATTTCATAGATCTGCTTTAGGCCATGGTTGCTCTTGACCACCAAACATTATAAATTTGTGAAACAGGGCATGTGCTTTGCCTCTATTCCACCAAAGGTAGTATTATCACAACATGCAACTCATGCAATGGATTATTTGAATCCTAAAATGATAAATGTTTCATAAACACTATAGGTTGACCTAGTGGTACACATTTAGTCATCAACACAAATGGTACTAGAAGGAGGGCCTAGTTAGATCATTGTAGTTTTGAAGTATTTTTGCTCATTCTTGTGAATTGTGTTCAAAGATTGGTGTAATCTTTGCACAATTATGTCATTCTTTACTCAATTATGTAAATATCATTGATATTTATGGTCTTAGACCAATCTTTGTGCTTCTTTTAGACAAATATCGATGTTCTTTAAAGTTAGATGTTTAATTATCGTAAATATAGCTTAAGATTTGTGAATCCAAGGCATTTGAGGTTAGTAATAGCTATTTTGTTCAAAGATTGATTGGATATCTACAAATTTGAGTTTATTTGAACTTGAAACATGTAAATATCATTCATATTTATGTATTTGGACACATATCTTAGCTAATTTAGTTAAATATTGATGTCTTTTGCCATTCTTTATACATTTTGCAAAATTTGCTTAATGTGCAAGTTTGATCATCATTCTTCATAAAGATAAAACTTACACATTATATTTCAAATAGGTTTCAAATTTATCAAGATGGAATTTTCAAGGATAAGGACCATGTGACATTTAGAGACAAGGGTTCCCCTTCTTTCATTGAAAGTCCATAGGAGAGCTAGGTGAGACAAAGGTAAGTGTAGACTTTCAAAGTCTCAACCAACTTCACCAATTCAAGGTGCTAATGTGTTTGATCCCTATCAAGGTATGGCTTGGATAGGTGGTTCTTCAATCAATGTGCTAGGTGTGGACATGACCTTCCTTGTAATCTTGAAAAGTATTTACAATATTTAGTCCCAGTGGCATTATAACCACTGAAGAACACATTAAGAGTTTCAAAGCTAATTTAAGATTGCTGAATGTGACTCATGAAGATGTAACATGTAGACTATTCCATTTTAATTTCAAAGACACTGTATATGAATGGTTTCTCAACCTTTCTAATAATTGCATTACTAGTTGGGTTGATTTTAACATTGTTTTCATTGATCAATGTGGTAAAATCATTAGTCCATGTGTCCTGTACCAACAATTTACCATAGTCAAAAGAGACTCAAATGAACCCACAAGAGCCTTCAATGCTAGATTAAATTTTTTTTAAAGTAGGATCATAGCTCCTTATAGACTTGATGAGGCTTTAGAATTAGAAATCTATAAGGATGCCTTGGATCCCATGACTTCTATGTTTCTCAAAAGATTTGCTCAAGTCATTAATATATTAGCCTTAACTTATGTTAAAGTTGTGATCATTAATGGCCAAATGAACCACAAGGCCAAATGGCATATATCATTCCTAACATTAATCCAAATTTGCCTATTTTGAATGTCATCCCCAATGCCAATCAAAATATGCCAGCCTTAAATCAGCTTCTAGTCCTGAACCAATTGCCTTTGAATCATGCACATCTTGGTCAAAACCTAGGACTCCTAAATAACTCTACCAATGGGTCCCATCCACAAGAATAGAGAGATTTGATGCCTGAAATTAGTAGAAATAATTAGGTTCATAATTCTAAAGCACCCAAGTATGAGAATGATTCTATCTTGAATATGGTTCAAAAGCTAAGCACTAATTTCCTTTAGTTGTAAAAGCAAGTTAGCCATATTGGGGAAAACTTTAATAGGAACTTCTCTTTTCAAAGGTTTAAAGGCCTTCAAATAGGTTTCAAAATAATAACAAAAATAGCCACAATAATGAGTCATCCTCTAATAATAATTCACCTAATATAAATCTTGGTGATGTAGCTTTGCCTGATTATTATAGAGTTCATTATCTCAAAGCATGGTGAATTAGATTGTTTAGAATTTTGTAATGCTTTTGAAGATTTTCAAGAAGAATTAGACACTTTTGAAGTTGTCCTTAATAAAGATAATGGTGTAAGTACCTCAAGTTCTTCAAGGTCATCCAAATTTTCTAATTTAACTCTCATGGTGGAAACATTTGAGTTCTCATTCCAAAATGAGAATGAGCCTAAGGATATCCCTGAAGAGATTCATGATTTTTAGCAATATATAAAGAAGACCTATCCTCTGAGGAATAGGAGTAGAAGAAACCTTTGACTAATTCAACTCTACCAAATAATTTTAACACTCCTGATACTACATCAGATAATAATCCAAAGCCTCGTAAGGGAATTACTTCTAAACCTAGTGTTGATACATGTAATTCTTCCAATAGGATTGGATATAATATAATAGAGGATATGAAAAAGATAAAAGCTAACATTAAATTGCTTGAGTTGACTCAGATCATATAACAAAGAGATCTATTATTGTAATCTTTCTCTAAGATGCCTGGTAAGTCTCAAAAGTGTATACATGCTAATGTTGCAATACAATAAAGTAAGGCAAATGTTCCCCCTTTCCTTCTTATAGTTAAGATCTTTGGTAAAAATTTGCATAATTATTTATTATAATTTGATGCATCTACAAACATCATGCCTAAGGGTATTTCTCAATAATTAGGTTTGACTCTCATTAAATCTGATAGAGTTGTAACTCAATTAGATAAATCAAGAGTCAAAGTGATTGGTGAATTGTTAAATCTTCACATGAAGATTGCTTCTAAACTAAGGATCCAACAATTCATTGACATCCAAGTGGTGGATATTCCTGATTCATATAGAATGTTTCTAAGTAGGGATTGTACCAAATATTTGAATGGTTATATGTTAATTGACTATTCACACATGTGGTTACCTTGGAAAGGAGTTCCAAATCAAATCAGGATAGAAAGGGAACCTAAAATGAAGCATATGATCATTGAGTACAATAAAAGCAATGATAAGGTCAACATGGTTAACTCAGATGTAGGTGTTTACACTCTTGACACCATAAAGGGATGTAACTCCAAAACTTCTCATGTTATGCTTGGATTATGAAAGATTTATTTTGATGGTGCTAAATGCAAATCAAGTTCTAGAGTAGGAGTGGCATTAATCAATCCCATTGGTAAAGAGTATGATGCCTCCTAAAAACGCCAATTCCCATGCACTAACAATCTCATAGAGTATGAATCACTTATTCTTTGATTACAATTTGCAATTAAACATGTGGTCAATGAACTATTAGTTTTTGGTGATTCAAAACTAGTAGTTAACTAGGTCAAAAGTAAGTATCAATGTAGGTTGTCCTATCTTAATAAGTATAAGTTTAGAGTATCAGACTTAATTGAGTGTTTTAATGTTTTTAATATTGTGTCAATTCTTAGGGAAGGAAACAAGGTTGCTGATGAACTTGCTTTAGCCACAACCAACCTAATGCCTGATCAAAATTCCAAGTTACAAAGCCTTACCATTAAATTAGTCCCATGTCCCTCAATACCAAATATTGTCAACCACGTCCAAGTATTCAGTGATGACCAACAGATCTTAGACTTAATGAATAGTTTAGGAATGTTTGAGGCCCACATCATTGATGAAGATGATGAAAATAATCTTGATAGAGGCAATATTGATGACCTGATAATCCAACTGAATGACAATAAGATTCCTAAGGGCATGATTTCCCTAGAAAGATTATTTGACATAGATAAACTAGATGGGAATATCAAGGTTCCCAAAGTAAATGGGAAAGATTACAATTATGTTGACCTAAGTTCCCAATGTCAACCCCAACTAGTCAAAATTGGTACAACCACCACTAGTGAGGAATTAAGAAGAGCTAAAGAGTTGTTGACCAAGTATAAAGATATTGTAGCATAGTCATATGAGGACCTAAATATCTTTGATCCCAGGGTCATAACTCATATCATACCACTAAAATAAACTTGGAATCCTTTTAGGAAAAAAAAAGACCTATCAACCCTATCCTAGAACCTCTGATATATAAAAAAGTCAAGAAATTGGTAGATGTAAGGTAGTGTTTCCCATTAAGCACTACACTTGGATAACTAACTTGGTACCATTTAGGAAGAAAAATGGAGAAATTAGACTGTATGTAGACTTTAAAAATATAAATAGAGCATCTGATAAAGATAACTATCCTTTGGCTTCTCTTGATCAGGTTATTTAGATTGTTAGTGGTTCTGTAATGATGTTATTCTTTGATGGTTTTTTAGAATAAAACCAAGTGCTTGTGAACAAGGAGGATAGACTCAAAACTGCATTCACTACTAAGTGGGGCACCTTTTCCTATAAAAAGATGCCCTTTGGACTAATAAATGTAGGTGTAACTTTCCAAAGAGAAATGGACCATGCTTTAGAGGGGCTGATAGGTAAGTGCATTATCATCTAAATGGATGACTTAACTATTTTTTCAAAGAATAGGGAAGATCACATCATGCACTTGCAACAAGTATTTGAAAGGTGCAAAAGGTATGGAATTTCTCTCAATCCAAAGAAAAGTATTTTCTATATTACTTAAGGAAAATTATTAGGACATGTTATAACTAAGGAGGGGATTTCTATAGACCCAGATAGAGTAGATGCCATATCTAAAATAGAACCTCCTAATAGCAAAAAAGAATTGAAATCTTTGTTTGGGAATATCAAATTTGTGAGGAAGTTTATTTTTGGTTTTGTAGAAATAGTGAGACCTTTGAATGACATGTTGAAGAAAGATGCTAAGATCACTTGTAATGAAGAGACCAAGCAAGCATTCAAGGAAATCAAAGAAGCAATTGGGAAAGCCCCTATGCTGATAAGTCTAGACTTTGATAAAGACTTCTATCTTTACTCTTTTGCTTTTGACCATACAGTTGCACCTATCCTAACTCAAAAGATAGATGGATGTGATCATCCTATTACTTTCATTAGTACTAATTTTAAAAATTATGAATTAAATTATTCTCTTATTGACAAATAAGCATGTGCTCTATTCAAGGTAGTGAAGAAATTCAAGCATTATATAAATAAGGTACATGTAATATTAACAGACCTTGCTACTAAGCTCATGCTTAGTCAATCTTAACTTGGAGAAAGGAGATGTAAGTAGATGTCTATTCTCCAAAAATATGGCCTAGAGATGAAGACTACAAATTTGGTAAGATGCCAAGGTCTAATTCAGTTGATTGCCAATATTAATCCCAAACTAAGTGTCATGTAGGTAGAACAACAAAATTTTCAGCCCAATGATTGGTATGATATTATTATTCATTTACTAATCAATGACTATTGTCCTGTAGGGTTAAGTAGAAAGCAAAATAGAGATTTAAGGCTCAATTAAACTCATTTTATAATCAAGGATGGAGTGTTGTATATGAATAACTTTGAAGGCATTTACCTAAGGTGTGTTTATAAGGAAGAGGCAGTTGAGATCTTGAGCACTTTCTATAAAATACTGGGAAGTGGACATCCATCTGGAAGTAAAACAACCCATAAGATCCTTAGGGCTGGTTACTACTAGACTAATATCTTCAAATATGCTCAAAAATATGTTAGAGGATGCCACTCATGTCAAATATTCAATACTTAAGAGCCCAATGTAGCCATGCCACTAGAGCCAGTAATGATTGATAAACCTTTTACCCAATGGGGACTAGATTTTATGGGTGTCATTAACCCTAATTTCTCTGATGGCCATAATTATGTTCAAAATGATACTAATTACTCCACTAGATGGACTAAAAAAATGACAACCAAGTAGTGCAGGACTGAAGAAATGATCAAGTTTTTAGAAGAAAATATATGCACAAGGTTCGGCACACCAATATCTCTAGTCTATGATAATGGATATGCTTTTATATCCATTAAGATGACTAAATGGGCATATGATAACATCATCATTCTCAAGTTCTCATCAAACCATTATCCTCAAGGTAATGGAGTATTTGAATCAATGAATAAGAACTTGATGAAGGCTATAAAGAAGTCTACAATTGATAAACCTAGAACATGGCACAAGCTACTTAAGTATGCCCTTTGGTTAAATAGAACTAGAGTCAAATTAGCTCTCAAGGCATCCCCATTATTGCTAGTTTATGGTCAAGAACCCATCTTCCCCATCACCCTCAAGCTACCAATATACAGGTTCATCCAATAATACATGGAAGATGATCAGGAATTTGTAAGCTCAAAGTTACTTGACATTATTCAGAATAAAGATGTAAGAGAGGAGGCTTTTGCTAATTTTAGTAGGCACCAAACCACAGTGAAAAGGTGGTTTGATAAGTGTTCAAATATAAATGTGTTTAGGCAAGGATATTTAGTTCTTCTTTGAGATAAGGCATCTGAGCCTAAGGGTAAACATGGAAAGTTCACCTTTGTGGATAGGTCCCTACCAGATTATTGAGATACTTAGAGACAACACCTTCAAGATGAAAGACTTACAAGGATCAAAGTTAACACTACCCACCAATGGACATTACCTTAAGCACTACTTCTCTATTATACCACTTGGGGTCTTTATGGAGTAAACTATAAGACTAGTTAGAGTTAGTAGGTAGGCTAGGTTAGTTTCTTTATGTTCTTTCCTTCCTGTCCCTTGTTTGTAAGTTTGTTTGTATATATTTATTTGCTTTCTATTTTTTGTTTGGTGTGTTTAATTTCTCTAGTTTATTCCTTGATTTTAATAAGTCCTTTTGGATAGTCCTCAGATCAAAGTTCACCCAATTGCTCAAGAAATCCACAATCCAAGAATGCATATATAACTCCTCAACATCAGTTGATCATGGATTATTGAAATATGAGCTTAATGCTATAGTTTGGAGAAACTAGTAAAGACTAATGGATAAGTTAATTATTCCCCAAGATTTTAAACCTTGTTCTAATCTAAGCTTGGTTTTAAGAAGGATTACACATGTAGGGTGAAATCTTAAAGTATTGGAATATAGTCATGTTTGCACTTAACAAACATTATTACCTAGGGAAAAGTTTGCAACTAAAGATGATTGTCTAAAGGTCAAATATTTGAGCAAATCCCTAAACCTAGCTAACCTAGTTCCTAACCTTTGCTATAAAGGAGGCAAAATAACCTAAAAAATACAAAAATAAGAGCTTATTACAAAAATTCAAAACTTTCTAGGAAGAGGTGATTATGGTAATCTCCATCGAGGCTATGGATTCTTGGCTAGCAGTGGAGCAAGGCAATGAGTGGAGCTAAAGGCATCTCTGTTAGGACTATGGATGCCTAGATGGCAAAATAGCAATGCCCAAGCCTTCCCTAAGCTAAAGCATGGTTCTTAATGAATATTCAAACATGATGAAAGTCAATGCTAATGGTTAAAGTCATGAACCTGCAATTTGTTCTCTAAATCCTATGGCAATCAGTAAGTGGAATCAAAACACACACAAATTATGGCTATGTTTTGATGTTTGATCCCAATTATGCATGTGTAAGGTTCAACCATGAATTTATTTAAAAAATTGTGAATGATCATGTAGAATAACTAACTTAATTATTAATATGAACTAGAGTCTCTAAAATCTAACATATTTTTATGTTCTCCCATAAGTCACCATCTGATGAGGTCAACATACCCCATTTTTGGAAAATGGGGACCCTTATGTTAAATTGTGTAAATTTGTATCATAAATTTGAAAATTCATCTGATCAGAGTACCATTAGAGTGTTTTGCTCATTATCTTTATTTGAAGATCATCCACACCCAATTTGGTTGGCATATTTGTTCATAATTCTTATTTAATCTTGCCTAAAGTTGCTAATATTTGATCTTTATGTTTCAGGATGTAGCTCCAATAGATTCCATTTAGAATGGGAAATGTCTTGGGTTCTATATCTTAATGTCAATTTGATATTTCACTAACCTTTGGTTTGTTGAAAATCAAGTTGAAGTCATGTTTTATCTTCTTAAAACCCTCATTTAAATTGCCCTAGCTCAAGTCCCTTTGAATCAAATTCAAATTAGGCAGGAAAATTTTATGCAGGAACAATTTATCATGCCATAGACTTAGTTTAAGTTTTATCCTAAAGTTTAGTCATGTTTTTTAACATGACCAAACCTTAGTATAATTTTTTTTATGTTTGGTCTCTTTATTTTTCTAAGCCCCCTTGGTCCCTTTTATTTCCACATGGTCTAACTAAACAAAGGGTCCCCTTTACCATAGATCTAGCCTAAAAGCCTTACCCTAAATTTCATTGTATTTATTAATTAAACAAACCTTAGGCTAAAAATTTATGCTATGTATTTGATTATTAATGAGGTCCCCTTTATTATGTCTTAAAAATTAGCTTAAAATGTTTTTCCTAAGGTCTTGCTCATGTTTATTAACAAGAAATAAAACCATAGTCCAAAACATTATGCTAAGTTATTTATTTTTATGAACATTGACTTAAATATCATTTTTATTCATAGGGTCAATGATTTATGTTTTCCCAAACAAATGAGATCATGGTGCAGGATTACAGTTAAAAATTCAAGGCCCCAACCCTAAGCTAAAGTTTGAACATCTTCTAAAGATTAATGGTATGCATTTGCTTGGGCTAGATTGATCTAATGGTATGTATCTATTCAAAACTTCAATAGAGCCCTAGGATAAGTGAGAGGGTGACAAGTGTCACAATCATAGCTAAGGAACACTCAGTAACCAATGGTGTTCAACCTTATAGCTCAAGATCCAATAGAGCATGTTTGCTCGAGTGAGGATGATTAGATGGTGCATAAAGAATGTTGAAAAGTCAAGGATGAATATGAAGACAACACATGGCATAATTGCAAGTCAAAAATTAAAGTTTGATCACCTTTCAAAGATTGATGGTATGGAGATGAGTATACACATTTTGATCAGTGGTCTACAGAGCAAGAGGCATAATTAAATAGATCAAGATCGATGAAGCATGATTGATCCATGAAAATGAGATCAATGGTGCAAAATCAACATTAACATTTCAATGAAGCTTAGAGTGAATGAGGAAGTGACAAGTGTCACAACTATAGGGAATATAGCCTATAGTCAATAACGTTCAAGTTCTTAGATTAAGATCAATGGTTTGTATAGATCTATGCAAGGATAATCCAATGGTACAAAATCAAGTAGGGATTTTCAAAAGGAAATGGTCACTTTTTTAATATAAATGAGCAAAATTCCATGAAAATGCCACATGGATGTCACATCAGAGCCATGCAAGTATAAAACACTAAGTGGAAGATCTTATAGAACCAAGAAATGTAAGGGTATAAGTATGCAAGTTTAGATAGCTACTACCATTAGAGCACTGTGAAAACCTTAAAGATGGCCCTAGCAAGTACATAAACCCTAGTTTGACCTTGTGCTCATTATAATCAAGCTAAGGAGGTTAGATTATCACTTGTGCAAGGATAATTCAATCCAAAATTAAAATGCAGACAACTACCAAACAATATAAGCCCACATCCATGGTAGTCTAAAAAGGTGTTTCAAGGAAAGATGAAGAGCTCTATCTAACTTTAGATACAAAAGAGAGGGTTTTCAAAGACACCCAGTTTGATGCCATAGGGGGCAATAATTGGTTGAGCTCATTTTGAACTAGAAACCCATCACGAGAGGATAACATGTCTACAAGGAGGTTTTTCTATAATGATCAAGGGCATCTTGTAATAGAACAAAATTTAGAAAAGATTACCATCTCATCGATCTGAGAAGATAGAGTCAATTTCTATGAGGACACAATGATTGACTTGTTTAAATTCTAGATAATCAAAACTAAACAAGAGACAATAATTAAGAAAAATTCCATGACTACAGACCAAGTTGGCCAATGGTAGGCTTAAAGCTATCAAGTGAAAGACTTGATCAAAGCCTTGACCAAGAATCAAGTCCTTGAATTTAGAACACTCAGCCTAGCCCAGTCATTTATGGCTAGGGCTACATTGGGGGTTAAAATCAAAGCCCTAAGCATTTGGTCCAAGTAGATGGAAGACATTTCCAAGGACCTCAAATAATAAAAGACAAGATGCTACACATATTGGATACCTTAATCAAGTATCCCAACTCACTTAGTCCTTTGAGCCTTATCACTGATGAGGAGTTCAAGCATAGAAATTCTCAATTCATGCAACAAGTAAGGAACCAAGGTCAAGGGAAAACATAGGCTAGGGAGAAAACATGAGATGTTGGGAGCATCAAATAGGGTTTGAAGAGAGCTAAGAAAGACCTCGGTAACTTGGGAAATCAAGAAAGGAACTGTTCATGAAACCCACTATTAACCTCTAGCTGATCAATAAGAAACATCATAGAATGAAGATCCTGTAGGGAAGGCTTAAGACTGCATCAACAAAAGGTCTCCAAGTTAGTTAAGATAAGAATATTCTTTTTGTAATTGAGCTTGTATACTTTTTGAAATGGAATATTCTTTTTGTAAAGGCATGCACATATTGTAAATTACATTTCCTATAGGTCAATATATTAGAAAAGATCATTTGTTCTAGAAATGTAACATAAAGGACACCTATCCCAGACACGTGTACAAATGTAATTTGACATCACTGACCAACATACCTCATGTAGGATCTATATAAAAAGGTATTATCATTTGTGTGAGGGTAGAGAGTTTTTGGAAGCCAAAAATATTTGTAAATTTTGAGCAAATTGATATAATCAAGGAGTTTTGTAAAGTTTATCCATAATCACTTGTGTGAATTGTTATCATGGTTTCTCTCTCATTTACCTATTCTAAGTTTTAGATTGAATGGTTCTCATGAAATCTTGATGTGCACTTCTCAAATGTAGAATTGTTAATTTATGAAAATGATAGATTGATTGAAATTTATTTAGTTCATTTATTTTATTGACCTTTCTTGTATATGTGCTTATGTTGTTTGCTTTCAAGGGTAGAACTTTAAGTGAACCTGTTGACCAAATTTGACCCTACAGGTCAAATTGGGACCCCTATAGGTAAAAAAAATTAAGTTTTAAGTGTTTTTAGGGGTATAATATTATGTCTTAAGGTGTATTATAGGTCATTTATTCTCATTTCATGTTATATTAGCCTTGGTCATTAGTCATTTTAGTCCTTATATCATTTTGAGTCATTTTGGGGTCAAAATAGGGCATTAAATGAGTTATATGGCCTCCTATAGAAGTGTGAAGGTGTAATAAGGGTGATGTCACATGAAATGTGTCCTATTATTCTTTAATCAACTATTTATAATTAAAAGTGGTGGGTGATTCAGAAGAAAGAGTAGTTTTCTTGGGAAAAGAGAAGAGTTTGGCACTTGTACAATCCATGGGGGAAGGTGAAACATGGGAGAAGGTGATGGAATGTATTTTCATATTATTAAAAGTCATATTATTTATTTACATCCTTTTTAAGTGCTAAAAAAGTCCCAAAACCGTTCTACTCTTTTCTTGCCCTTCTAGACATGTAAAAGTGATCAACAGGTTCATGCTTGGTACGGTCAGTTAGAGAAATTACAAGTCAAACGCTTATGAGAGGTGAAATTAAACTTATATATATTAATTTACATTACAATATTTTGAAAAATAGTGGCTTGTACTTTATGCACCATCCTCGTGAAGTTGACTATATTTTTTTGCTTGTTAATCTGTGCACCCTGCAAGTTTTGGTCTTGTTTGAATGATTATATACAATAAAATTAATGATATTGGTTATATATGAATTTTAATCCCTTATATCATGTTATCCATGCTTGGTTTTGTGTTTTAAGGTGTTTGGATATGCAAATCATCTCAGGTGGCAAGTGGATGCACCATTCTATGTTACATGTAGTTTTTCACCTTTTTCAAGTTTCTTATGCTTTATAATTAATTATATGGGGTGAAAATAATTCCATTATCATGTTTATAATATTATATTTATCTCCTTTCATTTCAATTTTATTTTTCAAAGTAGTATTCCATGGGTGCAGTCAATGCGCTATGCATATGTAGGCAACTCCTTGAATATACAAGTATCTTAGAAGGATGCCATGATATTAGGGGAGATATATAGGTGTTTCAAATATTTTGGAGTGAAAAGAGTGTCTTTTGTCACTTGGTGAAGATTTAGAATGAATCTCAAGCATATATCTCTTATACACTGCCTATACACATAGTCTTCTGCCATTAAAATGCACCTACAAGTGCTCTCATGGATATCTTATGTTGAAAAGGAGTGTCTAAGTTGAGAAATGTTTTGATGGTAGGAAGATTATATTTGAAAGTTTTGGAAAAGGACCAAACTTCATTAAATCTCATAAACCTTGTATATTGCCCAAGTTTGCCTCACTGCCTACGTGTGAAAATACTCACCTAAAGGAAGATGAAATATGAGAAAAAACATGATTGAATGGTTTTTATCCCCTCAAGGTTGGAATCATATAATTTAAGAGGTTAGAATGGTCTTTTAGAGTGATCAAATGGTCAAAACAATGCTCACTACCATCCTCATCTTCACTGCCTGTAGACATGAGAGTAACCACCTACAGGTGGCTTGACAAAGATATAAGAGATACTTGTACCAAGAATATTGGACAAGTTAAATTTTTTTTGAAGTCCTAATGTGTTATGAGGAGCATGGTAGGACTTTTGAAAAGTTAGGTTGGAAGATATAAGTATAACCGTGTTCAAAAATTCAAATGACTAAATTCTAGGACATAATCCCTAAAAGTGTAAAATATAACACCTAGGCCATTTTGGTAGGGTCATATGATAGGGTTGTCAATGGGTTTGATGATTTTAAATGTGTTTTCCTAGTATTCCCTACATGGGAGAAGGACTATGCCAAGTTTGGGAGGTAGATGATAAATGGAAGCTGATTTTTGGGAAGCCTAAAAATGCACTTTCATGCACTGATTTTGGGTAGTGAAACCTATAAGATTTTGAATTTTTGGGTAGCCTTGTTTTCTAATTTGATAAACTAGACCATGCCACTATGTTAAAAGAGTCATACGAAGTTTTAAAAGTGCATCAATGACTTGGAAGAAGCCTCAGGTGTAATGTTATGTTCAAATTCTCATCTACATGTATAAAATGACCTAGAAAAAGCCACTTATAACCTACCTGTAGGTGCTCATAGAGCTCTTAAAGTGAAATTGGAGGATAATGAGCCATAAAATTAAACACCTACCATGAAAGGTTGAATATATTTTTTAAAGGTTATCTAAAAGAGCATAACATAGTTTTAAATTGTAAAATATTCACGTACAGGTCTTGAGACTCCCACACAATTTGCTGGAGGTGACTGAGACAGACAATGAAATAAAGCATGACATATAAGTGTTTGTATTGTATGAACTCAAGGTAGTGAATGAGTCTAATCAGTGTTAAATGAAAATATATGCTTAAATAAATGTTATAAATACTATCCTCAAGCCCAAACAAGCATGGTCACCTATAGGTGCCCCTTCAACACACAAAAATATAGTCAGCTACCTTGACTGGTTTTAAGAACAATCCAAATTCAAGGTGCAAGCATGAGTGATAAGGGTTTGAAGGCATGATGAAAACCTAGAAACTAGTAGTGATCACCATTTGACACTATAATACCATATAAATAGGGTAGGAAAGGGCTCCAAATCAAGCACACACAGTCCACTTAGGAGAGTCCTACACATAGTCTACCTCTAACAAGTTTGTCTTGGGTCTTAAAGAATTTGGGAGGTCAAATAATCAGACCAAGGGATAAAAATTGGTACATAAAATGATTATTGGTTGGATAAACCCATAAAATATTCACTATTATTTGAGTAAATAGGGGAGTGCCCTCTATTTTGTCTTAGACAAAGGGCACTCCCTTTATGAATAAAACTTACAACCTTGAAGAATGAGAGAAAAAGATGGACCAAAAGTTGATTTAACCTTGAGGAGATGTGTATAAAGTTTAATGACACATTAAAACATGAGGATCAAGTAGGAAAGAGTGAAGCTCAATAGGGTATATTAAACCCCCAATTATGTAGGCAAACCTAGTAGGCAAGGTTTAGGCCTAAAAGATAAATGGGGGGTCAATTTACTTTCCAACCTTGGGTAAGACTTATAACCAGATATAACATGTTCATAGGGTTAAAATATATGTGTTTTATCTATTTTAATGTAGGGTAAAACCATCAAAAGTCATTTTGGGCTTTAAGGTGCAGACAGGGTTACTAGGTAGGTTTTAGGGCTAAGGTACAAATGAAAAGTCAAATTTAGTTTTAGCATGAGGTGAGACTTATACCATATTTAAACATGTTTTTTAGGTCATTAAATAAATTTATAAGCTTTTATAATGTAGATAAACCCTTGAAAAGGTCACTTTTGGCTTAGAGACCATTTAAGCATGTAGGAAATGAGAAAAGGAAATCGATAGGCCAAGTTGAAGTGCTCACATATTTCATGGGACTTTGCATGGAGGAAAAATAAATTTAGAGGTGTTAGAAGGGGTCCTAAATAACCTTATTGTGGAATTTTTTTTCAAGTTGGACATCCCATATTTATGAATGAAGCTTAAGAGGGTAAAATAGGCTTAAACCATTGCTAAACCCTTAGAGTGACCAGTTTGAGGAAATGGAGATGGAAAACTAATATGATGAAATAATTTGATTAGGATGATGAACGAAGGTTATATAAGACTCTCTCAGGCTACTCCCCATTAGCATTATCTATACAAAATTATATGGATAGGGTATAAAATAGGGTACTTTTGTCTATTTTGTGTGTTGTGTAGGTGACAAGAGGTTCCAAGAGATGCCAATCACATGGAAGGGAAGATTAGGACTTATGATAACTCCAAATTTAAATTTAATTCCCTAGAATAACTTTTAAGTACCTCAACTAGCTACTTTATCTCAACCACTCATAACTAGCATAGTGACCAAGCTAATGGGAAGGGTAGAAAAATTCAAGTGAGCTAATTTTAAGGTGTGCATGATGTCTCTAAGGATATGGAGGTTATTTAAACTTTTCATTCACTCACTTGTATGTATTTTAATGAGTAATTAATGCCTTTTGGAAGCCAAGTGTGTAGGGTGTGTGAAAGAAGAGTTTTTTAGAGTGTAGACAGTGATAGCTCATTTTTAGATGATTCCAGATGACTAGGATTGAAACCAATGCATGGTGAGGCATGTATAAAATCTTTCAATATCATTACAATCATATAAAATATCCCTAGTTAGTTTTGGGATGTTCAAATAGAGGTGAATCATGAAGGTAATTTTTTTGAGCTAGAATGAGAACTTTCATGCCACTTTGTAAGAGTTTCATGACTTAGAAAGCCACTTGTTCCTTATAACCTTATATGGTCCATTCCACATTCCTTATCATGCACAAGTAACTAATTTTATCAACTTGATAAATGTCCTTGTGACTTTTAGACTTCTCTCTTCTCCTCTCTCTCTCTCTCTCTCAAGTTCTATAAGAACTAGCCATTTTGGCCTTTGTAATTTATGCTCCACTTGAGTATGGAAAATCCATAATCATTTGCATACCATTTGATAAATAAGACTAATAATTTTTACCTCTTCCATAACTATTCATATTTTGTTTACTTGGATGATTGATTTTGGTTAGCGATGACTTGTTATTTCCTTAGCATTGTTGTTTCATTCTTTCACCTATTTGTAGTTGAAAATCTTCTTTTTGTAGGGAATGCAAAGTATTTTAGGAAGTGTCAAGGCTGAATGAGTTAGTGTATTCACTAGTGCCATTCAAGGCCTCTTGTCTAGTCCTCCTAGCCTAAACATTCATCCATAACTTCATAATGTAATATTGATGTGAGAAGATGCAGATTGGAGAAGTGTATGTTTGGTTGGTGTCTTGGTTTCATGTGTAACATGTAGCTGGTTGGTAGTCATCAATCAATTTGGTGCATCACCTCCCTTAGAATAGTTTGCTTTCAGTTTTCTCTCTCCCTTTTCCCTCACAAATTTTAGGTGTAGTAGTGATCCAAAGTGGTACATCAAGGGAGATAGCCCTATCTAGATATTCACCTCACTCTTCAACTCACCCACAACCGAAAGGTGTTTTAATTGTGCCACTTAGATGAGGAGAGTTGAGACATCTCCTCAAGGGGTGAAAATCCAAGTGACAACAGGACCTATTTCTTATTTGCATTCTTTCATCTCCTTAAATGCTTGCCTGATGTGTGATGTGATTTGGACTTAAGCTGTTTCACTTCATATATTGGTTTTAAGTGCATATTTAGATTATATTTTAACTTTTTCATAATGTTTGAAACAAAGACTAACAATATATTTCTTTTCTGCCTTACCCTCATTTTTTCTCCTTTTTTAACTAATTCACCTTAGATTAGCTCCATTGTGAGTAATTCATCTTAGTTTAACTTTAGACTTAGGTTCTGAGTGTAATTCACTTTAATTAGGATAGAATTTCTTCAATTTCATAGATCTAATTTAG
This sequence comes from Torreya grandis, assembly GCA_037957365.1. Taxonomy (NCBI): domain Eukaryota; kingdom Viridiplantae; phylum Streptophyta; class Pinopsida; order Cupressales; family Taxaceae; genus Torreya; species Torreya grandis. The sequence goes on from JARHVA010000140.1 coordinate 3,867,207, forward strand.
GTCATGGTTTCTCCCAATAAATAAACATTATAAATTTGTGAAACAGTTCATGTGCTTTGCTCTATTCCACCAAAGGTAGTAGGATTATCACAACATGCAACTCATGCAATGGATTATTTGAATCCTAAAATGAAAAGTGTTTCATAAACACTATAGGTTGACTTGGTGGTACACATTCAATCATCAATAGGGTGCACTAGTAGTATTCGTAAAGAATAAGGATGGCACCCTTCACCTATGCATAGATTACAAGATATTGAACAAGGTGACCAGTAAGAAAAAATATCCCCTACCTTGCATTGATGATGTTTTTGATCAAATGTGAGGTGTAATGTTTTTTTCCAAGATTGACCTATGAGTAGAGTACCATTAGTTAAGGATCAGGGAAGAAGACATTCCAAAAATGGCCTTCATGACAAGATACATGAACTAAGAGTTCACAGTTCTTTATTTTGGGCTAACAAATGCACCTAAAACATTTATGAATCTCATGAATATCATGTTTAGGTATTAACTTGATTGGTTTGTGCATATTTTTCTTGATGACATCCTTAGCTATTCTAAAAATGAAGAAGAACATATTGAACATTTATGCTTAGTTTTGTAATGGTTATAAAAGCACAAGCTCTATTGGAAATTGTCAAAGTGTGACTTCCTCTAAATAAGAGTACAATATCTAGGGTATATCATATTTGTAGAGGGATTTTTTGTAAATCTAACCAAATTAAGATCCACTATGGAGTGGCCAACACCCAAGAATGTACATGAGGTGTGTAGCTAGATATCATAATAAATTTGTGCTAAATTTTCTCTAAGATAGCTAATTCAATCAACTCTATGCAATGAAAATAACAACATTTTGTTTGGACTGATAAATGCAAAGAGCCTTTCAAATTCTAAAAAAGCGGCTTACTTCAACACCAGTGTTATGGATTCTAGACCAAAATGGTCATTTTGAAGTAATAGTTGATGCTTTTAGGGATGGTTTAGGAGTATTTCTTATGTGGGAGGGTTCAATTTTAGCTTGTGAATCAAGGAATTTGTAAAATTATGAGTCTGTCTATGCCCCACATGACTTGGATTTGTCTAACATAGTCACACTTTACAAGTATAGAGGTATTACTTGTTGGGAAAACATTTTGAGCTCAAAATGGATAACTTGGGTCTCAAGTACATATTTACCCAACCCAAATTGAATGCTCAATAAAGACAATGGTTGGAGTTCCTATTAGATTATGAATTTGACATTAGCTACATTAAGGGCAAGGACATTAAGGTTGTTGATGCCCTTAGTTTTAGAAGGTACATTGAAACAATGTCTACTATCAGAAGTACCTTATGAGATCAAGTTTTGAAGTTCTCACTAGGAGATGAATTCTTTGAGTATGTTAAGAAAGATATAACAAAGAATCCTCAAAACCTTAGATATAAAGTATTCTAATTTAAGACTGATGGACTTTGAAGATTTAATTAAAGGATCTATGTGCTTGATAAAGATAAATTGATGGTGATTATGCTAAAGGAGTTGGACAACACTCATTTTTTTTTAACACCCTAGGATTAAGATATTGGCAAAGTTAAAATCATTGTACTTCTAGAAAGGAATCAAGAAAGACACAATGTATTTTATGTCAAGGTGATTTGAATGTCAACGAGTCAAATTTGAACACGCGCTTCATGTTGGGTTATTGTACCCACATCTATACCAGAATAGAAATGGAAAGTCATCAGTATGGACTTTATCCAAGGCTTGTCTATCTCAAGGAATTGTTGTGATATGATAATGGTGGTTGTTGATAAACTCACCAAATTAGCACACTTCATTCTAGGCAATCTAACTGATGATGCACTTATGCTTTTGAATAGGTTTGTAAAAGAAGTGTATATATTTCATGGGTTTTCATAAAATATGATTGCATATAGGGATCCAAAAATTACCTCAAGGTTTTGGAAAACTCTTAATGCAACATTGGGCACACAATTAACTTTTAATACAACTTACTATCTAGGAATGGATGGGCCAGTAGAAAAAGTGAATCAAATCTTGGAGGATATTTTCTGGATCTATTACATGGACCAACAATACAAGTGGGAATGATATATTCTATTGGTTGAGTTTACTTACAATAACTCATTTCAATTAGCCTTAAAATAGCTATATTTGAAGTACTGTATGGTAATATATGTAGAATGCCCATCAATTGGGATAAATTAGAGGACAATGGTTTTTAGACCTGATATCCTCTCTAAAATGGAAGAGCAGGTGAAACTAACTAGACAAATATTGGTTGAAGCTAATGATAGGTAGAAAAGCTATGCTAATCTGAAAAAGACACAAAGGTAGTTCTTAGTTGGCAATAAGGTTTTTATGCAAGTCAAATCCCGAAAGAGTTTCGTTAAGTTTTGAAAATTAGTTAAACTATCACCTAGATATGTGGGACCCTTTGAGGTTCTATAAGTAATAAATCTTGTAGCATATAGAATTTATTTACCACTAGATATAACACAAATGCATAATGTTTTTCATGTATCATATGTTAAAATTATATAGCTGATCCTTCACATGTTATGGACTGGAATCCATTACAAGTCCTGGATCCAAGGGTGGTAATAATTGAACCAATTAGGTTATTTGATACACACAATTTTATCTTACGTAATCGATAATTATTTCAATATAAGGTCTAGTGGGACAAATATTATAAATATAGTGCCATATGGGAGGATTATAAGGAATTCCATAAGTCATTTCCTCACTTATTTGAATAATTTTCTGCTGAACTTTATTTTTCATAAATCTTATTTAAATAAATGTCATCAGGACAATGTCCTATTTTAGGGGGGAAGGATTTTACATCCCGTCCTACTCTTCACAAACTACATTCGTATTAATGTAATGGAATAAACTATTGATCAGTTATTTTTTTTGATTTGGATGGTATATTTAGATATATGCTACTTGATTATATAGTTAATCTATTTATTTCACAATTTATTATGATTTGAATTTTTTTTATATACATACATACATATATATATATATATATATATATATATATATATATATATATATATATATATATATATATATATATATATAGGTATACTATATTATTGTGTTTTGAAATCTTGTGTTGGGATGATTTAATTTACATATTTGATTTAATATGTAACAATTTACTTGATGTATATACATTCTAAGTATTTTTGTTAACTTATTTAAGCTCAGACTAACTATTATTTTATTTGACCCAGGTGGTTGTAGGACTGTCTCACCCTCATTGAGTGAAACAAAAGGAAAGCGTCTAGGTGAAGAGGAGGTATATTTTGTCAAGTGGTTACAAAAATAACTCAACCCGAATACATACACACATACACATTTACAAGATTGCGTGTTGTGATGTTAATGTTTTTGGTATTTTGTGAATGAGTTATGTGATTGATTTTAACTATCTGTTATTATGGCTTATAAATTAGTTTGAATATGGATTCTCCTATTAGTTTCATTTATTAACCTTGATGTGTATATTTGTTGAGTGTATCTCTATGAAAATGGAATGCAGGCTAAATGGTGGTTTGCTGAGTTATGAATGAATATTAATTTAATTTGGCCATTTTAAAATCCATAAAGGTTTAGGATGTTATTTAATCTTTTTTATTATGAAAAAATATGCAAATTTTTTATTGGTTTTATTTAACCCCTTTTTGGTGGCATAGGGGTCATGGGACATTAGTCACCAAAGCAATTTCATTTGGAGGAAGTCTTAAAACTTAAGAAAATGGTTTTATGTAGAAAAAGTGGAAGGTTCTAATTTGAATAATTATGAGGAAATTGGCATGAATCATTACCATGCACAATTTTTAACAAAAAAATTGAGGTATCTTGAAGTCTTGGTTAAATATTAGGTCTTTTGACTATGATGAGGTTTTTGAATTCACCATTTGGAGGGGAGTGCATCAGGATTTTCATGGAGTCACCATATAAATGTAGCCTCAACTAAATTATGAATTAATTGTAATAAGATGGTTATGTAATTAAGGAATTTGAGTTCTGTGTGGGAGAAATTGTAGAGATATAGTAGGAATTCTAAGGCATACAAAACATGGGGGAATAAAATAAAATAAGAGAGAAGAGAATGGGGGAAGTGGGAGACATGATAAAAAGAGAAGAAGCTGGAAGGATTGTCAAAGGAAAGAGGATTGACTGCCATTCTATCCATTCAATAAGTGATGAACATTAATATCTCAAATAACTAGGAAAGTGATGTATTATAATTTTAAAATCCATTTAATGTTGTGGTTTCACCTTAATGCACATGAATTGTGTTTATCTTATTTTAGTATATGAATAAAAATGGGAACCCTCTTGTGCCTTGGGTTAGATTATAATACTTATTGAATGCATATAATCATATTCTTTTGACCACTTGTGGCCATCACACTCAGCTAAGCAGGAAAACATTAAACAAGGTTTTGTTTGGTTTTACCCTTGTAAATGAAATACTCCTTTTGTATTTAAACATATATCACTCTTATAGACTTGGGGATGGAACTTGATTCCATCTATAAACCCATAAAAATTAAGGGTGAATTGGCCATATAAAATTTCAAATTAATAATAAGGAAGTGGGATTTACTAAATTATTTTTATACGAATGGAGAATCCCTTTTGTTAGTTGATTCTATCATTGATCGCACAACATGCACTAATTTATTCACAAAATCAAGGAACCTCTTTTGCTCTAGAGTCTAGTCTTCTAGGTTTTGGCATAGGTTTGGGATTGTTTTATTTACTACTTTAATTGGGAAAGTCCTTGGAGATCCGTAGTCTTAATTTTATGCTTATTTTACTCCTTGGGCCATTTTTGAACTTTAAAGGTCTATTGCATGCACTTAGTCTAAGGGATTATGCTTCTTTGATATAACTACCTAAATTTGTCATAAATTTGATAAGTCCTGGTCTTTCATGAATCATGTTTTGAACTGAATTAGGGTTCTTTTTTCTATACCATTTCACCTCAATTTTATGCAAATTATCTTGATAATTGCAAGACTTATGTGTTTTATTTGAGCAACTTGGCATGATATTGTCTACCTTTTGTTTTCTTGACTGATCATTCTCACTTGACTAACTTATAAAAATCATCCTCTTAGTGAATAGTCAGGTTGAATTGGCTCTAAGTATTTGGTCAAATGAGTCCTTTTCATCTATGTTTAGGTCTCTTTTACCCTGTTTGGATTAATCTCTTGCATTTTCTCAGTTTTCATGGTATTTTCTAAGGTGTTCATGTTTTCATTTTCTCTTGGTCAAAGCAATATGGTTAAGTGTTCTTCAAAATCTCATTTTAAGCTTGGTTGCATCCTAGATAATGGATTACTTTTGGGAAAAAGATTGTTCTATTCATCAAATTATTTATTCAAGTCTTAGCCATTTTATTTCAAGATTCATATTTCAAAAAAGAAATGACTAAGTGGTTTCCTTGTGAGTTAATGGTTTTCTAAACTTTCTAGTGAGTCCTTGATAAGCAGGATTATGCCACTTGTCATTTCATCGCTTCCCCATGCATTTTTTCCCTTGGTATTTTGTTTGGTCCTTTCAAGTAAGTGAGATCACACCACATAGCATGATTTCTATTTATTGATTCCTTAGGTCCCCTCAATTTCTTTTCATGATCATAAACTTTCCAAACAATTGAGATCTTGACAAGTGTCATGATATTGATTACTTGCCTCATAGTGAATCCTAGATTTAAGAGCATGGCCTTTAGACCTTATAGATGTATAAGATCATGCCATGTGGAATGATCCCACTTCATCATAACCTTGATCCCTCCTTAGTTTCTTCAATAGGCCTTGTGCTCCTAGTGTACAAGATCATGCCACGTGGTGTGATCCCACTTATCTAGGCCCCTTAGGTGGTCTATATACTACCTATTCTAGTCAAGTCCCCAGATGCTAGGGATCATACCATGTGGCATGATCCCATTTCTCTAAATCTACCTAAGGTGGTATAAATATTTACAAGCCTTTTGAGTGAATGAGATCTGGATAAGTGTCAAGATATCATTTCACCAAGAGTGTAGGTCATCGATCCAAGTAAGTGCTAGGTTAGACCCTGATAAAATAAATAAATGCATGTGGCATGGTTTGCCAACTCAATGACATGATGGTGTACACATCAACATATTATGAGCATAAATTTTATGGTCATTTAGACCACTAAAAATTTTAGACCTAAGATTATACTCAAGACTTAGTAAATTTTTGAATTGCTTCAGAGTCTCAGTTTGATCATTTCCTTAGTGCTAATTTGACCTATCTTTTAATCATTTTTGAGTTCATGAGTTAATCAATTTATGTAGTTTCATTTTGAAAAATAGTCTTTATGCTTACATCAATTGAAGGATTGAATTTTAAAAAGGGTCTATTTGCTCATTGGTTTTAATCTATCTTACTTTATTTCAACTCTAAATGGTTAAACTATCTATCTTGTTCTATCTTAGTCATGGCTGATTTTTAATTCAGATGAATTGACTTGATTATATTTTTATCTTAGGGTTTAATTATCTCATCTATTTGGATAGATCAATTAACTTGTTGGAAAAATTCACTCTTTTAATTGATAATTTTTAAAGGCTTTGCCTTAGTCATTTTTGGTTAAAGATAAATTTGAACTCTAAAATGGTTAGTTGTTATTTTCAAAAACTAATGGCTAATCATCTTTTTGTAGGCCCAAATTTAACCAGGAGCCAACACTTATCGACATCTCAAAGTTTAGATCCTTTGGAAGACATTAAATAAAGAACCTGAGCCTTTGACCCTCTAGATACCCAAGATCATGCCACGTGGCATGATCTCACTTCTCTGAGCCTTTTGGATGATCATAATGAATTAGGCAAGTAGGGGACCTCCAATGTAAAAATAATGATGCTACATGGCATCATATCATTTATCTATGCCTCAAGTTAGAATAGTAGTAGTAAGACATAACACATAATAGGTGAGTCCCTAGGATGATGCCATGTGACATGATCTCAGGGCCCTACAGTAGTCCTAGCCAAGATTCTATTGCATCTTGATAGTGGAAAAGTCAAAGGAGTTTCAAACATTTAACACCCTACGAGTTAACACAAAATTAACAAGTGGTAGGACTTTGACATATTAGCTCTTCTTGAGTAGCAAAGAGTGGAAACATAGAATTCCATTCCCAAAAAATATACATGGGCCTCCATGAATATAATTTAGGCCTAAAAAAATGATGCCCATATTACCCAATTTTTCTGTTTAAGCCACAAAAACCCAAAAATGGAACTATAATCTCACTTAGACTAATGAAATAATGAATCATTTTGTCTTATAGTGACTATAGGGACCATGAGATGAAGGTTCCTAGGCATATCAAATAGTGGCATTGACTAAGAGATTTGTATTGGGCATTGGGATTGAGCTAAAGCATAAATGATAAGGGGTCATCTTAATTGGACATGACCATCACCAAGCAGAGTGTGGTTAACTGGTTGGCTTGAGGGGACCTTCAATGACTCCAACCACCTATAATTAAATTATAGGATTAGTTACTGGGGCCTTGATCATGATTTCATTAGGATTATGCATGACCCAATTCAGGTTTGGGTAGAGGCAAGCATGTCTCATTAATGATTTCTAACCACCAATCAAGTGGTTAGATTTACAAGTGAATGAACTGAGTGGCCTATATAAGACTAGTTCCTATGATCAAGGAATTCAAGAAGGGAGGTTATATCAAGTGTTAGAACATGTAACAAAACTTGAATAAAAACACACTAACATGCTAATACTTAATTTCCTTGATCATAGGGCAAGCTTAATGAAAAAACTAATTAAAAACACAACTAAAATACAAAAAATGACAAATTACTTACCTTCCTTGAATGCTCCAAAATATTTATTATGTGGCTTGTTCGATTTGTGCTCAATGAGTCTTTGGCAATGGAGCTTGCTATCTCCTTCTCTCCTTGGCACCATGGATTATGGCTTGATGTTGGCTTTGGCTTGTGATTTTGGAATTATAACACTATTACTTCCAATCTTGCTATAATACCAAAATTATAACTTTACTTATCCAAGCTCTCCAAATGAAGAGGCAAATGCTTGTATTTATAAGTTTAGAAACTAACCCCAACTCAAGGTGATTTAAGGTGTAGTTTAAACATGAAATGGGTTCAAACCTAACCTAAATGAGTTAATTAACCCCAATAGAGTTAAAAGGTGTCAAAAAATCATGAATTTTAATGAATAGGCATGGGTGAGATATTTACAAAGGCTTGACAACTCATAAAAGGTAATCATGAAAACCTAGGATATGCTTGATTTTTGAATTTCCTTTTCTAGAATTTCATTAATTGCTCATGGATAATTCAAATAGGAATTTAATTTGATTTAGAATTTTAATTAATTATGTTTAAGATTTTAAGCCTTTCAAATATTTGATTTATGTGTGCACTTGCCCCATTTAATAGGTCCATAGGTCAAATTGCATGTTATGATGCCGTAGGATGATTAGAGATGAATCCGTGAGAGGTTTTTGTTTCTTACGATAGGATACCCAAATTAGGGTTATCTTAATGTGATTATGAGATTTGATGAGTGATGTGTTGATGCTGGAAAGTGCACCCTGCGGCAGGAAAACAGATTCCTGCCCTCTCCCCGCAACATGGAAACTCCTCTCTCGCCTGTGGGACGGCGAAGCAGGAGACGAGAGTCTCTAGGTATGGGCTAGTTCCCTCTGATGTATCTTGTTTGTTTTAGGTAATGCAAAATATAGGTATATAGGTATATACTGGGGGGATGAAAAGGGAGAGAGAAAAGCATGAAAACAAATAGCCTACTCTAAAAGAGGTGATACACCAAAATAAAAGGGGCGACCTTCTGGATCCACTCTCAGAATCAGGAAAAATGCAAGTATACTCTACACATCTGGTAGAGGAACCAGGCTGCTAAGACAAACAAGGAGGCTATAATGGAAAATACATAATAGAGGTTTACCTAAGTGCTGTGGAACACACACTTACAAGCAACTTACTCTGTTCTGTCCTTCTCAAGTATTGCTCTTCTCCTTTTAGCTGCAGAACCGGCGCCCGTAGATAGCTGGTCTGTTGGTATTACCTATGAAAGCATGGAAGACAATGACCAAACACAAGTAATACTCATGGCATACACAGCAAATCGATCCAAGATGGAGGCAAAAACTATATTTTTATTGATTCAAGTGGAGAAAATGCAGAGCAATGCTCTTTACAAAAGTCAGGAAGATCCCTGGAAAATGACTAAGTCCCTGTATTTATAGTAGAAGAGCTAAGAGAAGTTTCATTGGAAAGCATGAAAACACTATTGATGACATCACAAGTCTGCCAAGACCATGCTTGTTGCCTCATTTTGTGTGTTGGTCTTTTCCTCTGGTGGCTGGGCGGGTTTTTTCTTGTGCACTACAGGTGAATTTTGCTTCCCTTGTAGTGGGTGGTGATTTTGCCACCCTTTGCATGAAATTCATGTAGGATTCTCTGTCGACGTCGGCCGATAAGCTGTTGACGGTGGCAGTCTTGCCGACGTCCGTCTCTGTAAGCTGCCGACGTCGGCAGTATTGTGCTGTGGGCGGCAATTTTGCCGCCTTCTGCATGTGGGCGGCCCTTTCTCCTTCCCTGCCATGGGGCAGGATTTTCCATTTCACCGCCCGAGGGCGGGACTTTCCATTTCACCGCTCGAGGGCGGGACTTTCCATTTCACCGCTTGAGGGCAGGATTTTCCAACTTTTGCGCCTGCTGTTGTGCTGCCAACGTTGGCGGTTTTGCCAACGTCGGCATATGTAGGATGCCGATGACGGCAGTATTGGCGACGTCGACCGATGTCCACGGCCTTTTCGTGTTGTGAGCAGCGAATTTGCCGCCCTTTGCGCGTTTGTAGGTGAGCTCATTTTACCCGCCCTTGTAGTGGGCGGCAATTTTTCTGCCCTCTGCATTTTTTCTACCCTCTTTTTTGTCTAAGTGTTGAACACTCCATTTTTTCCCTTCTTCTCTCCTTGTGTGAACGATCAGAGATCCTGTCTTTCGCCACTGTGAACGCTGACGAACTAGGCTGATGAACCAATGCTCTAAAATAGAAACTGTCGAAACCTGAAAGTGGACCTTGCAACCTGAAATGACTGGCCGTGCAAAGCAGGTGTAGGAGGTGACCGGGATTTTGCCTGAGGGGCAAAATTGGGTCAACAAATTGGCGAATCATAGGGAAAGCATGCCTGCTATGCTTAGAACCCAGTTGCCTTGCATATCCATTGGGTGCGGAGTCAGATGGTGACTTTGAAGATGGTTTACAACAGTTTAAAAGATCTTGAAATAAAAAATATAGAATTTACCCCCATTGCAAAGGGAAACACACACAAGACTAAAAACAACTAACTGTGCAAACTGCACTTAGGGAAAAATAGGGAAGAAAACAAGGGAAACTATGTATAGCCAAACCAAAATTTAGTGACAATGCTTCAGATGTATCCCGTTGACTGGGATATGCAATTCTTCATCGTCCAACTTGGAGAGCTGGAATGCGTTATGCTGCTTGCACTGAGTAATCATGTAAGGACCGCTCTAGAGGGCATCAAACTTTGCATGTTTTTTGGGCTTAGCTCTGTCTTCGTCCCATTTTAGGACAATGTCTCCTTTGGTGAAACTTTTTGACGAAGACTTCTTGTCAAAATGTCTTTTCACCTGATGTTGGCGATTGATCATAGAGACCATGGCCTGATTTCTTACCTCCTGGAGCTCCATTAGCTCACACAATCTGACCTCCATGCTGCTTCCTTCTTCTAGCTATAGCTGATGAGCGAGGTCTAATGCCGGCAACTCGAGTGAGATAGGAAGCCTTGCTTCCCTTCCATACACAAGCGTATATGGAGAATTTCCGATTGATCTTTTCGGAGTGATTCGATCGACCCATAGAGCTGTTTTCAACTTGGCATGCCAAGTTCTCTGATTTTCTTCCATGGTCCTCTTTATAATCCTGATCAAAGTTTTGTTAGTGGACTCAACTAGTCCATTCCCCTATGGGTAGTAATTTGATGAAGTGCTGAGATATATACCATACCTTAGCGCCCATTCAATAGTTTTGGTTCCCAGAAAAGCCAAGGCATTATCTGAAATTATAGTGGCTGGGACCCCAAAACATGTCACTAAATCTTCATAGAAATCCAAGACTGCGCTTTCATTTGCTTCCTTCAAAGAAATGGCTTCCACCCACCTGGTGAAATAATCTGTAGCAGTCAAGACCCATTTATGTCCAGCACTGGAGGGAAGATTGATCATCCCTATGAAATCCAGGCCCCACTGCATGAATGGTTGCTCAACTTGAATGGGCTGTAGGGGCATGGCAGCCAATCGCTGCTTTCTGTCAAAGAGTGCACACTTCTGACACTTTCTTATCCAGGCATGGGTATCCTTGAAAAGAGTGGGCTAGAAATAGCTAGCTCTCATTATTTTTGCTGCTGTGGTCTTAGGGGCGAAATGGCTGCCTGCTGGCCCATCGTGAAACTCAGCCAATACCTTGTCAGTCTGACTAGAGTCAATGCATCTCAGGAGAACCCCAGAGAGATCCTTCCTAAATAATACTCCATCAATCAAAACATAGGGAAGGGACTAAAGTTTAAAATACCTTCTTCTGGCCCTACCGAGACCCTGTGGACATTCACCCGTAAGAAGGAAATGCCTCATGTCCAGTGTTCAATCTCTTACGATAGCTGGTTCTTCTGCAGTGGCTGCATCATGGATCAGCGAGTTGTCCTCATGCTTTTGTCTCAAATCTGCGGCTAGCTGTTCACATAGGCCCCTTCCTCTCACCAACTTGGTGATTTTGATGTCTATGTCGTACTCTATTACCTTGGTGATCCATCCCGCTCTTTTCTCATTTAAGTCTCAATTGGTCAAAAAATCTTTGACGCCAGGATGTGGAACCATGAGATGGATCTTGCTATTTGATAACATATATATGAATTTCTTCAAGCTGCGCACTACTGCCAGGACTTGCTTCTCTACATAGGTGTACCTGGTTTCGAAGTCCTCTAACCCTTGGCTGAAGAAGGCGAGTGGTTGCTCGAGGTCATCACTGTTTGCTTGGGTAAGCATGGTAGATATTACTTCTCCGTTGCTGAAGGTGTAGAGATTGAGGTCTTTATTGAAGTCAGGGCTGATTAGAGCGGGAGCCTGGGTCAAAGCCTGTTTGATAGCTTCAAAGCTATCCTTTCTTGGCATTGTCCATTTTAATTCTTCACCCTTCTTTAGCAAGGAGGTTAGGGGTTTAACTATTTCAGCAAAATTTGGAATGAACCTCCGAATGAAATTTATACGGCCAAAGAAACTCTGCAGGCCTTTCTTGTGCTTTGGTAGTGACATCTCCAAGATGGAGCGGACTCTTTCGGGGTCAACAGACAAACCTTCCTTAGACACAATGTGGCCAAGAAGTTTCCCCTCATGAACCGCAAATACACATTTCTTTGGATTTAGGGAGATGCCAAATTCCCTGCACCTCTCAAAAATCTGCCTGAGGTGCTTCATATGCTGTCCTGCCTCTTTGGAGAAAACTGTTATATCATCGAGGTACACCAACACATTCTTATTTATCAAACCACTGAAAGCCATGTCCATGGCTCACTGGAAGGTAGCACCAGCATTGGATAGCCCGAAAGGCATCTTCTGATAGGCGAACGTTCCCCATTTAGTGGTGAAGGCTATTTTGTATTGGTCGGAGTCACGCACCAGAATCTGATTATATCCCAAATAGCCATCCAGGAGGGAGAAGCGTTCGGAACCAGTTACCTTTTAGAGGATCTGCTCCATGTTTGGAAGGGGATAATGATCTTTTAAAGAGACTTTATTAAGGTCTCTGAAGTCAACGCACAGTCTGACCTCCCCATTTTTCTTTCTAACTGGAACCAAATTGGCCAACCATGAGGAATGTTTGATCGGAAATATAATGCCGGACTCAATCAATTTAACCAATTCTTTCTGCATAAGGAGCTCAATCATCAGATTAACATGCCTCTACTTTTGTGTGACTGGTTTTGTGCCTTCATCTAATTCAATGGTGTGCTAGATGAGTCTTGGATCGAAGCCTTTCAAGTCGCTATAATTCCAGGCAAAAATATCGGTGAACTCTTGACACAACAGAATGAAAGCTTGCCTTTCTTGAAACGTGCAGACCTTACCAAGCGCTAGCAACTTGTCCTTAAAGATTTCCACTTTTTCATAATTCTCCTCTTTGGTAGTGATGCATGCTTTGTCATCTCTTAGTTGGTCCTCTCCATTGAAAATACTTTCAAGTGTGACCAGACCCTTAGGGAGTTTATTGTTCTTCAATTGAACAATCTGATTTCCATATTGCTGCTGCAATTTCACTTGATTGTGGACCGCAAACTCAGCTTCCTCCTTCAGGAAAAGGGCTATCTGTTGGTCACTTTCGAAGACCTGCCAATTTATAACATTGTCTTGGATCGAAGGCCGAACCACCACCTTTAAATGGCGCGAACCACAACCCCTGCTTATCTCTTTTGAAACATCAAATTGGGCGCCAACAGCTGCCAACCTGTCAGCCTGCTTGTTTTGTTCCCTGGGAATTGAGGTAATGTTAAGAGCAAGGAAATATTCCATCAAGTCCCAGACTCTGTGCTTGTAAGACTTCAACAAGGAGTTCTTGGTTAGGTTCAGGCCTCTTATTTGGTTCACTATTAGTTCGCTGTCCCCCAAGATTTGCAATTTTCTGATCCCTCTCTTTCTTGCCCACTCAAGTCCATGAATCAAAGACTCATATTTTGCAACATTACATGTGCAAGAGAACTGGAAATGAAAAGCTGAAAAATACCTTTCTTTAGAAGGGGAGATTAACATTGCCCCACCACCAGCACCCAGTTTGCTTCTGGAACCGTCGAAGTATAACTGCCACAGGCTAAGGTCTTCTTTGTTCTCCTTCATTATATTGGGCATGACGGCGCTTTCTTCATGCAAGCAATAGATGCCAAGGTCTGCCTCCTCAATAAACTTATAAGGATCGTGCTCGAAGTTATCGCTTCCCCACTCATCCAAGAGTAGATCTGCGACTCATTCAAGAGCAAAAGATGAGGACTTGTCTGTTTGAGAGTCTTCTGGATCAATGATAGTGTAACTGACATTCGCTGCCTTGGGTGAATAGGGCTCTAGGTGGTCCTTATAGAGTGGCTTGGATTTGATTTTCACTTTGGTACCGTATTTGGTTCTGAAAACTAGATATGACCAATTCGCTACTAGATAACCACCTATCTTGGACGTAAAGTCCCTAGACAAACAGATTGCAAAATATGGAGGAACGTCCGCTACCACTATATCTTGGGGGATTGAGAATGTCGGGAAGGCATGCAATGTTAAACTCAATCCTTTCAGGACTTTGACTGTCTTTGCGGGTGTCCCATCTAGTTGCAAGACTCCTTTGTTCATTGCTTCGTACTTTAACCCCATCTTATCAGCAATGCATTTAGGCATTACTGAAGTGCTAGCCCTGCTATCAATTATGCAATTATGTACTAAGAAATCCCTTATGATCAAAGATACATAAAAAGGGGGAGTCTTTTCTTCTTTCTTTACCTGACCTGGAGCCGAAGGCTGCCCATTCATCATTAGGACGTTATTAGTGTCTGTTGGGATGGCCTGGCGATCTAGCTCATGCAATTCTTTCTTCAATACCTCCTTTTGTCCTGAAAGAGACAATGAATCCCATAGAGAAATGCTCACATGCAATTTCTTCATTTGATCAACTATATTAACTTGGGGACTGACTCCTTTCATGTTTTCCTTTGGGCTGATCCCGATTGGAGCTGTAGACTGAGGAGCTGGAGGTGCAAATGGTTGTCTGGGAATTGGAGCCTTTTGAAAAGGGTGTGGTGGAGGATTCACTGCTGCCTGAGGGGAAGCTTGCACTTCTCTAACTGCTCTTCTTTTAAATCTCATATTGGCCGCAACGTAATCAGCATGATTGCCTGCAGCGCCCCCATGATTAATTGCACAGAGCTCGCCCTCTTC
The DNA here is from genome assembly GCA_037957365.1 of Torreya grandis. NCBI lineage: Eukaryota > Viridiplantae > Streptophyta > Pinopsida > Cupressales > Taxaceae > Torreya > Torreya grandis. Next base: position 3,882,275 of record JARHVA010000140.1, read on the forward strand.
GTGATTTATCAGGGTAGAATTCAGCTGAGTTTGATTGTTACTTGTGCTGGGTTGAGCTGGGAACTCAAAAAATTGAGAGAAATCAGCAGCCTAATTTTCTGAATTCTGAAAAAAATTCAACATATCGTTCGTGTGGGCAGCTTGCTCTTGACCCTGTCCCATGGTTGAACAACCTGGCTGCTCTTGCACTAGATTATTCTGAATAGGCACCATAGCTTTAGATGATGAAGAGGGGCCTGAGTTATAATTTTGATAAGGCCTGGTTGTAGTGAGCTGCCCCTAACCTTGGTTATAATTTTGAAAGGGGGGTCTAGGGGCATGGCCATAATTCTGATAACCTTGGTTTGGCTTGTTGCTTTGAGCTTGCTGCCTTTTAAGGGCAACAAGTTCGTTTGACATGCTCTGCAATAGGCCCTTAACTTCATTTAATTCATTAGATGGAAAAGCAACTGGTTTCTCAATGACAGGTAGGGGAGCAATTGTAGGAGCGACAGCCTGAATTGGGGGCAGCAGTTCTGGGAAAAGTAGCATGTGAGGTCTAGGGGTGATTTTCCCGGCCTGAATTAAGCAATTTTTGGCCACAATGGCTATGTCATACGCAGCTGGCAGTATGTGTCCCCCCATAGATTGGATCATCATAGCAATGCCACTATTTAATGCTTTTAAATAGTACAAGAAAGCGTAGTTGGGGGTTGGCCTTACCAGGATGGGAATTCTATCCCAAGTCTTTTGAAACCGCGTATTGAAGTCCTGCATATACTCATGCGGAGCTCTTTTTATAGTTGTCAGCTGCTCAGCAAGAGAGAGGCCGTCACTTTTTTCCCCAAAATGATCAGTTAAATGGGTGCCCAATTCGTTCCAAGAATGTATGGAATTCACAGGCAAGGTGCCGTACCAGTCGAGAGCTTTCCCTTTCAGAGACAAGGCTAACAGTCTGATGGCAATATTTTCTTCTGTTATATTGTGAATATTGTAAAGGTTGGCAATATTTTTTATATGCTCAACAACTGTGATAGGTCCCACTCCATCAAAAGAAGGCACATTCTTTAGAGCTGTTCCTGGGATTGGATCATAGCGTGGGAGGTTCAAAGGGCTCTCACCACGAAAAGCTACAAAAGGTAATGCCATGGCTGGGACAGGTTGTATTTGTGGTTGAGCTGGGTTGGTATTCCTAGCAACAGGTCTAGGAGGATTTACTAGTGGATAAGGGTGAGTTCTTCCAAACCTGAGCCTTTTAGCAGAGTTTAAAGGTAGTTCAATGAACTCAAAGGGGACCCTTCTTGAAGCTGACCTTGTGGTAACCTTTGGCATAGAAGTTTAAGAGACTGGTCTTAAAATAAAGCACTGAGCTCTTACTAGTGGAGTCGCCAGATGCTGGAAATCTTTGAAAATCACTGTAGCAGGACCAACATCAATCCTAAAATACTACAGTGTTAGAAACTACAGTCCCACCGGGCGTGCCAAAACTATTGACGCTGGAAAGTGCACCCTGCGGCAGGAAAACAGATTCCTGCCCTCTCCCCACAACATGGAAACTCCTCTCTCGCCTGTGGGACGACGAAGCAGGAGAGGAGAGTCTCTAGGTATGGGCTAGTTCCCTCTGATGTATCTTGTTTGTTTCAGGTAATGCAAAATATAGGTATATAGGTATATACTGGGGGGGATGAAAAGGGAGAGAGAAAAGCATGAAAACAAACAGCCTACTCTAAAAGAGGTGATACACCAAAATAAAAGGGGCGACCTTCCAGATCCACTCTCAGAATCAGGAAAAATGCAAGTATACTCTACACATCTGGTAGAGGAACTAGGCTGCTAAGACAAACAGGGAGGCTATAATGGAAAATACATAACAGAGGTTTACCTAGGTGCTGTGGAACACACACTTACAAGCAACTTACTCTGTTCTGTCCTTCTCAAGTATTGCTCTTCTCCTTTCAGCTGCAAAACCGGCACCCGTAGATAGCTGGTCTGTTGGTATTACTTGTGAAAGCATGGAAGACAATGACCAAACACAAGTAATACTCATGGCATACACAACAAATTGATCCAAGATGGAGGCAAAAACTGTATTTTTATTGATTCAGGTGGAGAAAATGCAGAGCAGTGCTCTTTACAAAAGTCAGGAAGATCCCTGGAAAATGACTAAGTCCCTGTATTTATAGCAGAAGAGCCAAGAGAAGTTTCATTAGAAAGCATGAAAACACTATTGATGACATCACAAGTCTGCCAAGACCATGCTTGTTGCCTCGTTTTGCGTGCTGGTCTTCTCCTCTGGCGGCTGGGCGGGTTTTTTCTTGTGCACTGCAGGTGAATTTTGCCGCCCTTATAGTGGGCGGCGATTTTGCCCCCCTCTGCATTTTTTCTACCCTCTTTTTTGCCTAAGTGTTGAACACTCCATTTTTTCCCTTCTTCTCTCCTTGTGTGAACGATCGGAGATCCTGTCTTTCGCCACCGTGAACGCCGACAAACTAGGCCGATGAACCAATGCTCTGAAATGGAAACTGTTGAAACCTGAAAGTGGACCTTGCAACCTGAAATGACTGGCCGTGCAAAGCAGGTGTAGGAGGTGACCGGGATTTTGCCTGAGGGGCAAAATTGGGTCAACATGATAAACAAGAAAATTTTGGACATCAAATGATTCTTAGGATTAATTTGAAAAGGTTGGTAAGAATCAATCTAAAGATCGGTATGAATCCATTGGTGGCCAATTTTAAGTGTCTACAGTTCCCTATTGAAACGAGGGCAGGTCCATTTAGAATTGGAGATAGATCAAAGGACTTGACTAGTTTTTTTTATTATAATTTATAATTTTCTTAGTGTAACTTCCATTTTTTAGCATAAGCTAAGGCTATTTAATGGATTTTATATAATTCATATGAACATTGATGAATCTTAGTGTTGTGTTTCATGAATTATTTGTTATATGGAAGCTATGTGATTGATATTTATTGACTACACATATTTACATTGGCTTTTTTTTCATTCCTTTACATAGCTTGTTCATACTCAAACTCTTTCACCTCTATTTTTTGGTTGTGCTATGCTGGCCAAATAGGGATTGGTTTCTCAAGAGGTTTATTTTTTCAACATAACTAAAACTACCCTTATTATAAAGTGAGTTCATATTTATTTTCTCCTTACCCTCTCTCTCTTTTGCTCTTATATATATAAGTTTAGCTTTATATTATATTCTAAATTATGGTCAGTTATTCAAGCTCTATTTAGATTGCATGTTCATCCTTTCACCTATCTTTTATGCATTGTTTAAATCAGTATACAGAGATAGTTGCCAATCAGTAGTGAATTCATTATAAATTTTTAACTAGGTAGTTCTTCTAGACACAAGATAAACCAAAATTTTTCTTACATAAGCCTTAAAGAATACTCCAAATAGGCCCCTTGTACATAACAAACTATGCCAACCAACTAAAGTATTTTGTATGACATGATCTAGTAGATAGAGGCCTTAGGGAAGTTGCTACCATAGCATGCTTCCTTTTAGGATAGGTGGAAGGGAAGAAGAAGGGGGTAATCATCATGAGTTGATCCTTTTCTTATCCCTCTCTATTCCACCTATAGTTGGTGTAGCCGTGCTAAATAGACCACTGACAGATTGGTGCTAGAAGGAGGGGCTGATAAATTAGGATTTGATATATATATGCTTTATTTTGTTTAATGTCTTGTAGGTTTTTATTAGAAAAGGAACATTTTAGGTTTATAAAACTAGAAAATAAGAGAGTTATCACAAGGTCAAAGGTATAACTCTCAAGATATAGGAGAACTAGGACTAACAAGGTGAAGTCTAAGACCAAATAAACTTGTTCAACCAATATCTCCCCCAATATTATAGTCCTTTTCATTACCCCTTTATCTCTCCCTCAAAACCCAATAATGGTTAACCCTACCTATTTTAAAGGGGGTAGATGTCTTGTGAACATTCCAAGACCTGCCCATGACCTGTCCAAAAATATTGAGAACTTATGCCCAAGATATGTACATGGTGGGGTAAGAACAATAGAGGAACACATATATACCTTCAATGATCCTTGATCATAAGTCAAGTCTAAAATGAAGATGTTATTTTTAGGATATTACCTTACACTTTAGATGAGTTAGTGTATGGATGATACCTAAGACTCTCAGATGGATCCATCACCTCTTAGGCTAACCTTGAGATTATGTTCACTAATCACTTTAGGATACCAGTAGAACCTACCATAATTTATCACCAATTTGTATCTACCTATAAACAACCAAATGAACCCATGAATGTCTTTAATACTAGGTTTCAAGAGTTGTACAAAATATTAAATCACCCCTACATGTTAATTGAGCTAACTTCTAGACAAACATACATGAGGGCCATAGACTTCATGACTTCCATGTTTCTTAAGAGGATCCATAGAACTCCAAAATCTTTGTCTCTAGCCTACAATGAGGCAATCAATAGTGAACAATAGATGGTACCCCAAGGATATGATTTTGGTCCTTTTCCCTCATTAGGATAACCTGATGTCTATAACCAAAATCCTATGGTCAACTAGGTCCTTATGTAAAACACTTCTTTGATGAATCCAATCCCAGGAACTATGTATTCAAGTCCAACTCTAGTTTATAAGTTGATGCCCTTGAACCTCATGCCTGACCATCAACCATATGTTCCCCTAAATAGTGTATTAACATAACCCATGAGCCAATAAATCATTTTAGTTACCTATAATAATGTGGATACCACCCTTGGTTTGAGCGGTTACCTTGCCCCTAACAACAACCAACATATTATACCTTCATTCCTAAATAATTAGACATATTCTAGAAATACCGACAACATGGTACATCCTATTGTCCCTATATTTTTAAATGGTATTACACCATCAACTAACCCACCACTTCAAGCAGGTGTTAACCATAATGCCCATATGAACCCTAAGGTGGCTAATTTACAACAAATGGTCTAGATATTGACCAATGATATGGTAAAATTGCACATACAAGTGCCTAAAAACACCAACCAATATGTGAACAACCCACCACAAAGCATAAATTATAACTTTTAAAGGGCTAATAGACAATGGAAAACTGGGCCTAATAATGCCTCTTGATAACACCAATCAAAACCACAATAGTGCCTCTAATTTAGTAAACATGGTAGACTTAGCCTTACCCTCTTGGTATAGAGTACATAGTATAATAGACCATGATAAAACATATTATGCTCATTTTCATTAACCTCAAACATATTTCAAAAGGAGATGGATAAACTTTAAATAGTGCATATACTAGATAATGTCAAACTAGGCCCAAGTGGATATAGCCCAAGCACTACTATAGTCTTAGAGACCTATTAATTTCCATTTAGAAGTGACAATGAGCCCAAAGACAACCTAAAATAGGTCCATGCCTTTAAATAGTTCCAAAGGGGGAAAAACTATCAATTACAGAGTAATTTATAGGTTCCTCTCACTACTTCTACTCTCCCTAACAACATTTAGGTCCCCTTAATGAAAACTCCAGTAATAATCCTGCTCCCCTAAGGGATCTACTACCTCATATCAACCTAGAAACATTGTTTTACCTCCCTAGGATGATAAACCATTAGAATAAGGCAAACATGGATATAACATCATAAAAGACCTAAAGAAAACCAAGGCCAACATAATAATGTTTGAGTTGCTTAATATGTCTAACTAGAAAGACTTGTTGTGAAAAGAATTGTCTACCCCCATGAGTATTGAAGCTAGTAACATTGTTTATGCTCATGTTTTTGTTTATAATGAAAAAATTGAGACTCCCCCTTTTGATAACAATCAAAATTTTTGGCAAAAACTTACATAATTATTTGGTGGATTTAGGTGCTTAAGGGAACATGATGCCTGCCATTTGCTAATAGCTGGGACTGACACCTATCAAATCTACTAGAAAACTTGTTCAATTGGACAAATCATAAGTTAAAGTCATTGGCAAGTTGAATCACATCCACATGTAATTAAACTTTGATCTTAGAGTGTAGCAATTCATTGACATCTAAGTGGTGGACATACTTGAGGCATATGGGATGTTTCTCAAATGATATTGGGCCAACATGCTCAATGGGTATATGGCCACTAATTTATATCACATGTGGATTACATGGAAAGGTATGCCTAATTATATTAGAATTTAGAGAGATATAAAGATGGCTTACATGATCATAAAATACAAAAAAACCAATGGGATCTTGTATGAGAAATCTAAACTAGGAGTCTATACACTTAAGAAAGAAGCAAAAGCATATGGTAGATTCTCCATCAACATGATGACTATGCAAGATGAACCTAAATTTGAAGAGTTGGAATAGTTAGAAGAGGAGGATATCATCTTTACATTAGAAGTATTTTCAGGTTATAGTCATGCCCCAACATGTACGTGGGTCAAACAAAGCTATTCATGTAAGAACAAGGAATGTAGAAGCTCAGACACTACCCATGTTGCCATTCTGAATAATTTTTCACCCACATCTGCTACTAAATATCAAACCACAACATCATTTATAACTAAATAAGAAAGCGTGCCAACCTTACAATCTAAGAAGGATAATAAGGAAGTGAACATAGCAGTGTTACCCACCTTATGGAATCTAATACATGTAGTTAAAGATCACATGTGGACCTTGAAATTTAATGGCTCCAAATTAAAGAGTGTGCATGGTACTAGGATTGAGCTTGTTAACCTAAGAGGAAGGTCATATTTGGTAGCCTTTCGATGTAGCTTTATTACACTAACAACGTGGCTGAGTATGAAGCCTTAGTACATGGCCTCCATTTTGCACTAAAGAAAAAAGTGAAGAACCTGAAAGCCCTTAAAGTTTTAGAAATTATTTCAAAACAAGTTAGAATCCATTATGCTTGTAATGATAATATCATTTCAAGGTACCACAACAAAGTGTAGAACTTGATGGAGGAATTTTGTGCATTCAACATCCAAACACTACCCTGAAAAAATAATTATATAGTAGATACATTGGTAATATATGCTTCATGTACATTAGAACCCATTTTTAACTCTATATTGAGGATATTCTCCATAAAGTTGGTCTCTACTCCTTTCTATTCTAGACATCACCAAAATGTTCCAGGTCTTCAATAATGACCAATATGTCATTGAACTCATCACTAACATTGATGCATTTGAGTCCCATATCATTGATGAGGATGACAAGAAAGAGTTATAACAAGATGAAGAATGGGTCATCAACTTGAAGATTAATAACATATAAAAAGTGTATGATGTCATTGAAAAGGCTATTTAACATTGACTATCTAGCTGATAAAATGATAAGGGTATCCCATACCTAAGGGATTCCCCATCAACATTAGAATATGGTCAATGTAGGAAGCTTATGATTTTAGGCATAACTTGTATCTAGATTTAAAAATAAAAGGATTGTGTAAAATATTTGAAGGAATTTGGTGATAACTATTTCATGGTGTTTATGGATATTTGAAGGTATTTAACACCTCCATCCTCACAGATACTATCCTAGCTAAATCATGGTGTAAAACCATTCTGACCAAAGGTAGAAGACTAGTCAATCCATTGACTTGAGATTTTAATTTTCAAAGAAGTGTATAAGTTAATTTATGACAAAGATACATTTACCCTTATCATATATTCCACCTTGAGTGGATAATTTGATGCCTATTTGAAAGAAGAGTGGGGAGATTAAACTCTACACATAGACTTCAAAAATCTAAATAAATATCTCTATAGAAGATACAACTACCTGCTACCTTCATTAGATTAAGTATTGAAAATAGTGAATGTATCTCAAAATTATGTCATTCCTATGATGGATATTTAGGATAAAATTAGGTAATGGTCAACCACAAAGATGGGATAAATACAACATTTACAATGAAGTGGAGTACATTCACATACAAAAAGATGCCATTTAGACTAATCAATATGGGTGATGCCTTTCAACAAGTCATGGATATTGTGTTTAAAGACCTCATTGGTAGATACATAGTCATATACATGGACACCCTGATTATCTTTTCCAAGTGTAGAGAGGACTATTTGAAATACTTGAGAGCATTATTGTAAAATTATAGAGATAATGGAATATCCCTAAACCTAAATAAATGCATATTAGGGGTCATATAAGGTAAGTTAATACAACACATTATATCCAAATAAGGTATCTAAATAGACCAAGAAAGAGTGGAGGCCATTCCAAAAAATCCTGTTGCCTGGTAACATATAAGAGCTGACGCTTTTCTTCAAAAAATTCAACTTCATAAGGAAGTTCATCTCAATTTTGGTAGAGATAGTCTAACCCCTAAACAACATGCTAAAGAATGATGCTAAGGTCAAATGGAAAATTGAAGCACAAGCAACCTTTTCCCAAATCAAGACAATACTTTTAAAGACAATAATGCTTATCAATCTTGACTACACGTAGCCCTTCTACATCTATTAATTTTATTCATAGCACTCAACTGTTGTTGTTTTAATGCAAAGAAAAGGAGTTGGGGATGAAATACATGTCTCATTTACTTGTTCCCAAATAAGAAATGTTGATCTTAGGTACTCAACCATTGACAAGTAGGTTTTTTCCTTGATTAAAGTGGTAAAAAAAATTTAGACATTACATTCTAAGTAGTAAGGTATTTTTTGTTATCCCTAACCCAAAATTAAGGCAATGCTGATGTAGAATGAGTTAGGTGAGAGAATTGGGAAATGGTTGACTATACTACAAGGATTTGACCTAGAGATATAACCAATGAGTATCGTTAAAGGCCAGGGACTTAATAAGACCATGGTTGAGGTGGATCCGTAGATCATATGCCAACATTATAAATAAAAAATTAAAAGTGATGATTGGTATCAAGATGTGGTCTATTACCCATTAAATAACCAACTTAAATTTGGTATACTATTCTAAAATTTGCATTATGGTCTAATGGGACTAGGATCAAGTCTTCCTTAGGTACTTCCCCATATAGCTTGTATATGGCCAATACCTAGTATTCCATATAAACCTTATAATATTGACCCTATTGTTCATCAAATACTAACTAGGGGATGATAACAAGATAGAGGCTCACCTTTTAAACCTAATATAGTTGGAGGAAAATCATGATGAAACCTTGATACACCTTATTAGGCATCAAGGAGTTGTCAAACATTGGTTTGATAAGTGAACCAAAATAAAATCCTTTTGAATCTTAGATCTAGTCCTAATTTGGGATAAGGCTCATGAAAATAAGGGTTAGCATGGAAGATTTGATGCCATTTGGCTAAGACCTTCCAAATGTTTGAAATACTTGGTGAAAATGCTTTTCACCTAAGATGTCTAACTGGAGAGGACATTCCATTGATTGCTAATGGATAATTCCTCAAGAAATACTTCCAAGCTTGAACTAGCTTGGGGTGGTCCTGTAAATAATTTCCATTTTTGCTTCCTTGTTGGTTTTGTTATTTTATTTTTGCTATTTTTTTGGGTTTATTTTCTTTTTAATTTTTCTATTTTCCTTATTGGAACTATTCCAAACTATTTTATCCTATGGTTCCACTTCAATTAATGGCATGGTGAAGAGTGACAGGGCTGAAATTAAGTGGCGCAAATGATATTTTGATGTGTGGGTACTTTGAGTTTTGTGACAATGGATTCAGTCTTGAACTTAGTTCTAAAAGATTTAGCTATTTACTTATGTCTTGAATGTGTTTATGTTTGATAATTTGGGGATGAGTTTTCTAATTCATGAAGATCTTATTTCAAAACCCATCACAAAGAATAATTTAATGATTCCTAGATTTGATTAGATCAAATTGTTATAACCAAGGTTTGGTTGTGAAAAATATATAATAATGCTTCTTATTTACCATGGTGGTCCCTAACCTAGGATTCAAATGTTTAGTAAAAAAAATTAAAAAGAAAATCAAATTTAAAAAACCTAGTCTTGGGTGCTTAAAGCACTCTCTACTAGGGCTATGGATGTTTGGCTAGTAATAGAGCAAGGCTATGTGGGACCACAGGCAACACTATAAGGGATAAAAATGTTTGGATAGTAGTATATCAATGTCTAGGTATTTTCTATAAGGTTAAATTAACTATCTAGATGACCCTAACTATAACACCTAGTCCTTGTAAGTTTCAAAAAAGAAATGAATACACAAGCACACATTGGTCAATGAGATTGTCTAATTTAGGTTTTGCAGTCTACCCCCTTCTTATATTTGCATAAGTTATTTCATGTTCTAGGAATTATGTTAAGTTTAATATTATGGGTTGTAGGCAAGTTTTAGTGTTATAAAATACTCTGGAGTATTTTCTAGAAAATTCACCATTTGTTGTTACTTGCACAACATGCCTTAAATTCTTCACAAAATTAGGGGACCTCTTTTTCTTTAGAGTCTAGTCTTCTAGGTTTTGGGCTAGGTCAGGGTTTGTTTTATCTACTAATTTAATTGGGAAAGTCCTTATAGATTCAAAGCCTTAATGTTATGCTTGTTTTACTCCTTGTCCTATGTTTGAACTTAAAAGGTCTATTGTATGCACTTGGTCTAAGGGATTGTATTTGAGGCTTCATTGATATTACTGCCTAAATTTGTCATAATATGATAATTCTTGGTCTATCATGAATCATGTTTTGAACTACATTAGGGTTCCCTTTTTCAGACCATTTCACCTCAAGTTTGTGCAAATTATCTTGACCACTACAAAACTTGTGTGTTTGCTTTCAGTAGTTTGGCATGATATTGTCTACCTTTGGTTTGCTTGATTGAGAATTCTCACTTGACTAACTTTTAAAACTCAACCTCTTAGTGAACAATCAGGTTGAATTGGCTCTAAGTATTTGGTCTATTGGTTTGTTTGATCGAGCATTCTCACTTGACTAACTTTTAAACCTTGACATCTTAGTGAATAATCAGGTTGAATTAGCTCTAATTATCTCATCTATTTGGATAGATAATTTATCTTATTGTAAAAATTCCATTTTTTAATTGATAAATTTTAAAGGCTTTAGCTTTATCATTTTTTGTTAAATCTAAATTTGAAATCTAAAAATAACTAGTTGTTATTTTCAAAAACTAACAACTAATAGTTTGTTTGTAGGCCCAAATTCAACCAAAATATACCACTTGTTGACATCTTAGAGCTCATATCCTTTAGAAGACATTGAATAAAGAACCAAAGCCTTTGACCCTCTGAGTACTTATAATCATGCCACATGGCATGATCCCACTTTTATGGGCCCTTGGGATGATAAAAATGAACTAGGAAAGTAGGGGACCTCCTAGGTAAATAAGATGATGCCACATGGCATAATCTCAGTTCTTCACATCTCAAATTTGAATAACATTAGTAAGACATAGTATAAAATAGGCGAGTCACTAGTATGATGTCATATGGTATCATTTTGGGCTCTAACATAGTCAAAACATGGAGAAGTGCACGAAGACCTACAAAGTAATGAGTAGATCTTGAAACATATCAATATCCCATTATGTATTGGCAATGGAAAATTCAAGGAGGTCTAGACACTCAACACCCTATGAGTTAATGGAAAATCAATATGTGGTGATCTTAAGGAAGATACATGGATATCCAAAAATAGAATATGGGCCTAAAATTAATGCCCATATTGCCCATTTTATTCATTTAAACTGTCATAACCTAGAAATAGAACTATAAGCTCACTCATAATTATGCAATCATGAATAATTTTATATCCTAGTGATAGGCATCATGAGATGTAGGTTCTTAGGTAGATCAGATATTGACATTAACTATAATATTTAGCATGGGCATTAGGATTGAGTCAAACCATAAATGACAAGGGGTCATATTAATTAGGCATGGCTATAACCAAACAAAGTATGGCTAATTGGTTAGCTCAAGGAGACCTTTAATAACTATAACTACCCAAAATTAAATTATAGGATTAGTTATTGGGACCTTGATCCCAATTTCATTGGGATTTCACATGTCTTAATTCAATTTTGAGTAGAGTTAAGCATATCTCACTAATGATTTATAACCATAGTCAGGTGGTTGGGTTTATGACTGAATGGACTAAGAGGCCTATATAAGACCATTTATCCATTGAAATGAGGGCTGGTCCATTTAAAATTAGAGCTAGATAATAGGACTTGGTTAGTTTTTCTCTCTTGTAATTTCTTAATTTATTAGTATATATTCCATTTTTTAGCATGAGTTGATGTTTTTTGATGGATTTTCTATATTTTGTATTAACATTGATGAATCTTAGTGTTGTGTTTCATGAATTATTTATTAAATGAAATCTCTATGATTGATATTAATTACTTATTCATGTCTATGGTACCTTTATTTAACTCATTTGCATAACTTATTGGTCATCAACTCTTGCACCTTCTCTATTTTCTGGTTGTGTTAGGCTGGCCAAATAGGGACCGGTTTCTGAAGAGGTTTATTTTTTCAACAGAACTAAAACTACCCTCATTAGAAAGTGAGTTTCTTTATTTTCTCTTTACACACACACACACTCTCTCTCTCTCTCTCTCTCTCTCTCTTTTATTATTATTTATATCTTTTTTAGTTTATATTTAGAGTGTAGTTTGAATTACAGTCATTTGTTCAAGCTTTATCTAGATTTCATGGTCATCCTTTCACCTATGTTTTATGAATTTTTGAAGTCAATACATAGAGACATGTGCTGATCAACAGTGAGTTAATTGAAAATTTTGAACTAGATGGTTCTTATAGACATAAGATAAACCAAAAATTTTCTTATATAAGTCTGAGAGAATACTCCCAACAGACCCCTTGTATAGAATATATTGCATTAGACAACTAAGTTATTTGGTACACCATGACCTAGTAGATAAAGACCTTGGGGAATTTGTTTCCATAGACTGCTTCTTTTAAAGAGAGGTGGAAGGGAAGAAGAAGGGAGAAATCCTCACCAATTGAGCCTTTTCCTCACCCTCTCTCTTCCCCCTAGAATTTATGTAGCTATGCCAAACAGACCACCAACAGATTCACCTTTTGAAAATGTGGGCATAATTCATTACTATGAAAGGTTATGAGTTTGGGATAATGAAATTTAGGAATGTTTTTTGTGATAGTTTCCTTGACTTGATAATATATATTTTACCTCACCTCATGTAAAAACAAATTAATACTTAGCCATAAAATCATCTTGGTTAGAGAGACCATTTTAGACAATCACTAAAATTATTAAGGAACTAAAAATATGTTGTGATTGTATTATGAACTATAGGTTTACATTTTATTGAAGTTTTTGGAAGTTAATTATAGTCACACACACACACACACAAAAAAAAAAAAAAAAAAAAAAAAAAACACACACACACACACACACGAAATATAGATTTACATAATTTTGGAACTATTAGGGATATTCATATCACTCATACATTGAATTAAGTTGTATATGAAATTTGTGTTGAATTTTTATGGTGTTTTGGGGATCAAAATGTGAAGATATTTAAAAGGATTAAAAGATATTTTTAAAGCTATTGATATGTCTCAGTTGTGATAAAGTGTATATCTCCTTAGTGTAATCTTAAGAAGACAATTTGTTAGACTAGACACACACACACACACACACACAAATGATTGAACACTCTACATATATAGTGGCATTAAATAAAGCTTGTAAGGAACAAGTTATTTAATAAGTTATAATTATATCCAATAGAGTTTTAAGAGGATAAAAAGCTTATTGGGTTAAGAGAGAATAGTTTCCTATATATAAACATTTGAATGGATTTTCCAACTTGAATATAGTAAATATATCTTGGTTGTCTTGCATATGTTATTATGATAAGCCTCCTTGAGTCTAGTTTGAACCATTTCTCATTCAATGAAGTATTATGGAAATAAATTATAGGAAAATTATAAAGCAAATTGTTACAAATACATTTGTTTTGCCTGAAATTATTGGATGAGAAAATAATTGCATGTTTCTGGAAAAATCAATGATTTTATATGGGTGAAAATGTTTTTGAACTTATATTAAATGATTAATGAAAATTTTCTCTAAATGACTAAATGATTATATGATGTAAGTTTGAATAAAATATCTCTAAAAATGTTGTTTTTTTAGTTATATAGTTGTATGATCCCTTGTGTTAAGGGATGTTAGGTGTTTTGGGCCAAGACCATAAAGTGTGCATACCTGTCATTAGTTAACATATTTAATACTGAGTTGCATTAGTAGAGATTATGAGTGTGTGTGGATTTGAATCATATTAATGATAAATTTTAAATCTATAATGAAAATCTTTGGTCAAAGTAATGTTACAATTGTCAATATTATCAATCCATTGTACTGTCTAGTTTGCATGCATATGTGCGTATCATATTTGATAGATGATTGTGTTCTATGGTCTATATGAATATTATATATATTCATGAGTGTACTACACATGGTTCTAGTTGAGTTCTTGATATTTGCATTGCCATTATCTACCCCTCTATGAAGGAAAGGGAGACTCCCAATGGGGAGGTGTGTGGGAGACTGACAATCTTTGGTTGGCAAAAAAAACACCCATATGATGCTCTCTCTCTTTAGCTGATCAATCACTTTGGATGAATACTCATGGCTATTTTATTTGTTTTGAGATATTGTATGAAGATCTAATGTACTATTTTACTTCTTATCATGTATTACTTTGATATTAAGTAAAAATTGTAATAATTGCATAATCAATATTATAATAAATACAATTGTGGTTGTGTATTTGAGTATGATTCATAATAAATGAGAACAACAATGCTTGTGTATTTTAGTTTACTTGTAATAATGCATTAATTTGGTGTATGATTGTACCAATCATTTTGTTTATGCTTTAGTACATGGATTCTTATCTTCTACACTATTAAAATGTTGTTTGTAAACTAAATAGAATATTGTTTAACTAGTGGGTTAATAATATTTTTGCACATATGCATTTAGTTATATTTATCTCTCAAACAATAAAGCATATATATTAAGTAGTGTAGATAATTATATTTCAAGTGGATCCCAATGGGATTATCACATCACAAAATAATTGGTCATGTAAAGCTTAAGGTAATCTTACAAACTAAATTAGTGTAACCTACTATGATATTCTTAGTTAGTATAACCTAAGATGTACTTCATGATATTAGATTTATGATATTAGCTAAGGATATGTCAGTAGTTTATTCCAAATAATGTCATTACACATTGAAGGGAGATGGGAATTTAAGTTTTGACATGTTATGTTTACTTAATTATGATATACATATTTTTTGAGTTAGGTTTGTAGTAAGTTTACATTGATCAATATATGATATTTTGTAAATTACAATAGGCCTAGTGAAAAATCAATTATAAGGTGAATTTTATTTGCAAAACTATATTTTTTTAACTAACATATAAATAGGGATCCTCTTTTGTCCTAAATTAAGATGCGAATTTTATTGGTAAATCATAAAATGCCATTTTATTGACTCTATTGCTAGGATAAAAACACAAGAGGTCATGTTCCTTAAACCCATTGCACACAATGAGTGTAAAAAACAAAAAAAAAGCTACAATTTATGGGATGATTCATTACAAAAGGTTTGTCATTATATTAAAATTTCAAAATATAAAAGAATCTAAGAAAAATTTCTAAATGTAAAATCCTAATGTTAACGAGGTGCAGATATTAAAATATGGTATGTGACCCTTAAAAATGTCAATTATGACCTAAAATTATCCTATATGACTTGTGCATCTCCAAACAACTCTCACTTGCCATTCTTGCACACTTGCATGCTAGTTATGAGCTCAATCCATTATAAGTTGCTATTAGTCACCTGTATAAACCTTCCAATCTATGTTAAATTAGTTAAATATCCTACTCAAACATTTATAGATCACCACATTATTATTTTCATCTCCTAGATAGTAACATAAAACTCAAATAATAACATTAAAATTACTATCTTGAGGCTAACATTATTATCCTTTGCCTAACAACAACTAGTTTTCAAGATTAATTCATTCCCATAGGTTAACCCATTCACCTAGCATGCCGTTGGTGTGAGAAATTACCGAATTGAGTGTATATAAATAAAAATCAAGATCAATCATATTTAAAATATATAATTATGAAGTATCTATCTAATATAATACTACGTATTGAGAAAATCTTCCCTATTCTTCTCAAATAACAAATCAATCACTAGGAGTTGTCATCAACAAAGTCTAAAGAATACTAAGCAAAGTCAAGTGCTAACATTGTTAAGATTAGAACCTAATTTATTTGTGCAATCATATAATGAAAGAGCACAATTGCACATTCACACTAAGGTGAATAATTACATGTGGCTTGAATACACTCTTCAGAGTATTGGATACATAAGTAACGGTCAATCATCGATGGGGGTGATTGGGGTCAACTCATATCAATTACACTTCCTCATTTTTTATAGATTTTAGTCCTTCATAAACAGACCTAGGGTTTTAATGAGAAGGAAGTTGATTTATATATTTATGCACTTATTCAAGGGTCAAAGATCACACATACATAGATATTTCAGGTATACACATCACAATGTACCATCATAGATAGGTTGAATATTTCAAGATAATAACGTCAGCCTTAGGTCACCTATGTTTGAAAAATCTAAACTAGGCTTGATGTTAGTGACTAGTGTTCACAAATAGTTAATTTCAAATATGGATGAGTCATAGGCCTACTTCTCATCTATACCCATTCTAAATACATAGTCACAATCAATTAGTTAATCAATAAAACTAAGTATCTTGATATCCTTAGTACTTCCATAAAGAGTAAATTATATTTTTAGGTCTATCTCAATTATTCACATTAAAATTTATGTTTGATTGTCATATATTACAATATGAATTAAAACTACAAGTTTATTCTATTATGTTCAAACTAATCCAAAAATAGGGTAAACATATTGGTGAACCCATATATTGTTTATGATTTAAATTTTAAGGGATTTATGGAATGTAAAACCCTTGGTTATTAAAGGGATGAAACATTAAATTAGGGGAGAATATGCAATAAATACAACCACTAAATTGTATAAGAATTGAACTAATTGATTATTATAAAAATAAAAATGAATCACATAAGTATGTACTTAGTTGAAAATTGACTAAAATAAATGAATAAGAGGCTAGAAACTAGTGTAGAAGCTGATCAAAGTGTTGTAGACTAGAACGAGGTCTTAGAACTCCTCTTAGATAGTTAAAAAATTCCTTGGATAGTAGCACACTACACTAGTGTCTTCTTTGACATGCTAGTGTCCTCTTGCTAAGAACTCTATGAACTTATATTAATAGCCTTGCCTATGTTTAGACACCTATGCCTGTATGAATGAACATTGCTCTGCTATCTATGACCTATTTTTGATTGATTTAGAATTAAGCCCTAGACCTCCATGTTGTTAAGGTATTTGAGTGGTATAAGTAACAAAAGTGTTATGTTATCTAGGTAGGCTGGATGTCCTCATCACCCCACTATTTTGAGACTTACCTAAATAACAATACTTCGAGAGGGGATCAAGCTCGATGCATTTCTCCAAATCTAAGTGCTAGTGCAATTGTAAGTGAATGCTAGTATGAGTGCCAACTTGAGTGATTTGAGTGAGTATTGAGATTAAAAATATGAATAAATTGAACTTAGGAATACTATAGATTTTTGTATGTAGAAGTAGGGAAAATAGGGATTAATGACCTTGATTTGTATAACTTGTTTCTCAACTTGTATGTGTGTATTTGCATTTGATTTCCATCTAGTGGGTAAAGGAATAAAAGTCATGTATATATACTAATCTAGTGCTTTTCTAGATGTGATTTGAGCCTAGGCTAACCCTAAGGTGATTTAAGAACTGAAAATATAGTTTTTGGGGTTGAAAAGAGGTAAGGGACACTAGCATGGTCCCTTGGTCACTAGCATAGTGTGCAAGTGTCAAAAGGGGTATGCTAGTGTCCAAGTGGTAGAACTTGGGGCATTAGGGGCCTAGATTCTTAGGTGAAGGTTTGAGAATACTTTAAGAATGTTTAGGGATGGGTTAGACCCATAAGAGAGCTAGATAAGGATTAAAAGAGGCCCTAATATAGGTCTAGGGCTAATCTAGGGTTAGGGTGGTCTCAAGTAACACTCATTACACTCAAGTAACATTTTATATGACTACATTTACCCTCCCTCCCCCCAAATTTATTATAAAAATATAGTAAAGTGAAATGACTAGGATAAAGGAAAAAGAAGCATACTTAGACTTACCTAAGAGGTAAAGCCCTTGAATCTGGGTCTGAGTATGCAGAGCATGCTCTAATGCATATCTTAGTGACATCTTGTGTGTGTATAGATAGTGATCAAATAGTAGATAGCTTGGACTAAGCTGATGACTTGCTCAATCCCCATGTGTGGGTGGCTCAAGAACTCAAGTAGACTATGACTCCATCATTTCCCACCCCTGCTTGGTGGATCATGAACTAAGAATAACTTGGATTAGACTGATGGCTTGTCCAACCCTCCTATGTAGGTGGCTCAAGAACTCAATTAGGATATGACACCATTATTGCCTATCCATGTGTAGTATATGCATTTGTGATTGAAGCTATATGATGTAATATAAACTATGTAGGATGGCTCTGGGGTTACTTAGAAACTATGAAATGAAAAATGGCTTAGGTGACTCTCAGGCACTTAGGAATGTAGTTCAGGGACTACACAAAAATGCTAACTAATGTAGATGGAATAAGGCATCAATCTGGTGTGAAACCTAGTGCAAATGGTGTCTAGAGTATACAACATGGATATCGATATGGAGTTGTCATTCCATTTGAGATGAGTTGGTGCAAAACTGATCATGTGGAAATAATGTGCCATGCACATACCCCTAATTCTGATATTTATGTATATGGATTTTGGATTGAGTTTTAGCAAAATGTGTTTATGTATATCTAAAATTGAAATGGGAGTGATCTTATTGTGCATGATGCCCCCAATTTTGATATCTATGTATATGATTCTGTGAAAAACTAAGAAAAATCTGAGAAAAATTGATAATCTATGATTGATATTGTGCAAACTTAAACTTTAACTATTTTAACTTTTTGTCTAATCTATAGTTTTGTATTTCAAGGGTTACTAGATAGTAATATTGCTAGTGTCTTATGTGCTATGCTAGTGTCCTTCTATGTTTTTTATGTGCAAAACTATAACTAATTTGTGTCTAACTATTTTTCATTATGTTTTCCTAATTTTGAGCTCTCTAATCTATGTCAATGTGTTGAAAAATGTGTCTGAGTACACCTAGATCATTTAATCTTTGTTATAAACCTCTATGAATGCCCCCTATTTTGAGGGGAGTTGTTGAACCTATGTAATAACTATACTCAAAATAAAAACTATGAAACATGTGTGTTAGCCCAAACATAAATAGTATATGTATAATAAACCAATATAATGTGGGTACATGACATCAAAATGTAAGATAATCTTATCATATGTTAGTAATATACGATGTATGTTAGATATAACATTCACAAAATTATCAAAATAGATATAAAAATGTAAGCATGTATATGAGTAGTGAGTCTAGATATAATTTGAGTAACTACCTAGGGGGATGGGGCATGATGTCCATAAAGGAACCTAAGGAGGAAGGGGAGATGCATGAGGTCCCTCATGGTATCTAGAACTAAGTGTACGTGTAAGAAGCAAGAGACATGTGTCCTAACCATGATGCATACATGAAAGCATACATAAAACACACATGAGGCATGTAAATTAGGCCAAGGGGCCATAATACAAGGGACATGGGCACATGTCACTAAGTTTGAGAAGGAAAATACATACAAGGACATGTTCAAATGTCCACATATGCATAGAGCAAGCAAGTTTGGCTTAGAGCCACATGGAAGGACATGTTCAAATGTCTGCATATATAATAAATAAGGCACACATAAAGACATGGGTACATGTCCAAAACATACACACAATGAAAGGAATTAACATAGAGCCTTATAATAATGGCATATTCTTGTGCCCTCAAATAAATGTAGAAGTAAAGAGACAGTCAAATATAAACTAGGAAAGATAGAAATGAAAGTATGCATGAACATATGGTAAAAATCCACATAAGAAAAAATATGTACATAAGCTGAGTCTGTATTAGTAGTAGCAGCAAAAAATATGAGTAGTATGGGATGATCAATATAAAGATATAATCAATGCTAAATCTGTGATATAGATTATATAAATATATAACATGGAAAACTAAAATATATGTAGTATGATGCCCCCAATGGGTAAATGTATCAATGATGAATCTATGTATGTGCTCCTAATGGGTGGATAGTAACATAATTGGATCTGTGTGATGGACCTGAGTCTTGTAAGAATCTATGAACACTTGAAGAGAACAAGTGAAGCATGTATGCATGATACAACTAAATTACACTAACATAGATAGCATATGTAGTACCTATATAATATAAGGAATGTAAACATGGAAATGCCTACAATCTTATTTTTTTATTTTGAACATATTATATTGTTTTTGTGCTTTTTGAGTATAAGCTATGTACAATCAATCATGGAAATGAAACTATATACAAGGATACAAATAAAATAAATTATATTCTATTAATGTGTAAGTAAATAAGAGTATGAATGAATGAAAATTAGTGTATATAAAAACTTAAAAGCACATCCAACGGATGTGGATAGTCAAATGGTAGATCTAGTGGGAGATCATCCAATATTTGATACTAAATCTTCCCAAACTTGAATAAATCATGATCACTATGATCATCATACTATGTTGTCAATAAAATTATAGCCTTCTCCTTGGTGATAGTCTATAGTCTATGAATTCAAATTGCATGCTACTCTATTATGTAAGAATCCTCTTATGTGGTCCTAGGGTAAACCACATTTGACCATAGGGTATCAATGTGAAACTTGTGGTTCTCATCTATGCCATCATATAGAATGCGAGTTGTGTGTTCCTCATGATTTAATGCCAAACATCTATATATTTGATCAACTGTGGCATCTATTACATGTAGCCATGTATTGTTAAGTGTAATTTATGTGTGAGTGCCCATGCCCATGAAAAAAATAAGTGTGTTGACCACCTTAGGGCCACATGCAAATGGTAGTGTGATATGTCCTAAAGAGTCCTAACAATGTATAACATGTTGTATCACACTCTCATAATGTCTTATATGTTGTGATAATTCCAAGGTGCAAGTATTAGGATTAGAATCCTCATCTATAAAAATATGAAGGATTTATTTGTCCCTAAAAAAATCTAGATAGTTAATAGATCATTCCTCAAATATCTATGTTGGTGAAGAGTCTATCTTGATGCCTATACTGGTGGAGGTAGAGGCTATGTAATGTGGATAGTGCTTGAGCTTTGAGTTTGTTTAGTTTCTATTGTAATGCTGAGCATGTATCTATATCATGTTTAATAATCCAATGAAAATGGTAAAATGGTCTATCATCCTGCTATGACAATCTGCTAATGGATCTATGGTGAACTATGGGTAATGCCATCAATCATCTATCAAGTAACATTTGTAACATATATTATGGTCTATCATGTGTATTTCATGTATGAATCTAAATAATTGGGTCAATATCCATAGATGTGACCATATGTATTGAATGTATAGAAGAATCTACCTCTAACTGAAATGAGTGTCTTGGCTTATATCTGTGAAACTGTGAACTAGTGATGATGCTTGTATAAGCAAAGGCATAAGTGTCTTAGAATAAATTTTTTACTCTCTAGGGATTACTAGTTTGAATCTCAATCCACATAAATAATCATCAATGTCAATGGGTGTTGGATCATCCTCTGTGGTGGCTTGGGAATCTGTATCTAAGTTTTTGATGTATACTTCCTTTGAATTAACAATTAATGGTAGTTGTGCTATGATAATCCCATCATCTACCATGGGATGGGATATATGTGTTATAGGAGTGTCCTTCACCTTTATGGGTGAAGGTAACTATGATGTAAGAAGATCTGGAATAGGTGTAGGAATAATAGTGCTCGATTCACCAACCTCATATGTATGCATCTAATCTATCAAAATCTTATGAGGTGGGGACTCTATGAGAACATGATGTATCCCATGTAAAGATGTACTCAAGGTGGTAGGATATATGAATCTATAATATTTGAATGGTTGGTTATCATTTTAGCATGTTAATAAGTATTTTTCATGTAAAAACTTAACACATATGTGCAAGGTAGATGGTATGACCTCCATTACATGTCTCCAAGGTCTCCCAAGTAATAAATTTTAATGAAAATGATTAGGCATCATGTAAAACTATGTCGATAGGGTTTTTGGACAAAATGTGATATCCAATGTAATAGCACCCAATGCCTATCGAGGAATATAATCAAAACCTATAATGTTTTTATATGTGTTTTCAATGGATACTATGTCAACCCCCATAGTTTGAAAGAATGTGAGGTTGCATATGTTAAGTCTTGAACCACAATCAATTATAATTCATTTAATAATGATGGATTTGATTCGTTCCTAAATGAAGTGAGGGATATTTTGATCAATAACTAACTATGAGGGAAAATCCTCATTAGAAAAAGACATAACATCCTCAATCTCCTTGATAGTGTTCATGACAGATGCAAAATAAGTTGGGTCTATATCATGAGGCAAAGATGTATGATTGAGTGTTTGAAAAATATTAGATTTGAAAATGGTTACCTTTTGGAGTAATTCCAATATATAAATATTTGCTGGTGTGTTTCTTAATTTATCCACAATATCATATACTTTATGTTGATCCCTAGATCCCATGGTATTGTTTTGGGGACAAGGAGGGATTGTTGGATTACATTATTCTTGTATAGGTTATAGAGGCAACTGATTCCATGTAGTAAAAATAAAACCATATGATTTACTATTTTTCAAGGGTGATTAGTAGATATAAGATGTTAGCAAAGGTAATCAATGGGCCTAGGTGGAGGAGGAATAAAAGGAATCATTTGAGCTCTTTATCATCAAGTAGTGACTAGAGGTAAATAAAAATGGGCCATGTAACAATACTCTTAATAGAAGGGGCTCAAGATGAGGTGGAATAATGTGTGAAATAATCCAAGTTTTAAGTTGATCCATGATAGGAGTGATGTACATGTGCATCATTCTACAAATGATGGGTAATAGTCATGCAAGATAAACCACCAAACTTTGTACCAAAAAGTATAAGATGGATTCCATCATGATAATCATGATGAAAGGTTGAAAATTGAAACTAATAAAATGTTGGAAACAAGAAGGTATTTAAATTCTAAGGCATTTGTAGAATGTAAAACCATTAGTTATTAAAGGGCTAGAACATTAAATTAGGGGAGAAATATGAAATAAATATAGCCACTAATTTATACAAGAATTAACCTAATTAATTATTCTAAAAATAACAATAAATCACACAAGTATGTACTTAGATGGATGAAAAATAGGCTAAAAATTGGTGCAAAAGCTGATCAGAGTGCCACAAACTAGAAACTAGTCTCAGAACTCCTCTTTGATAGTAGCATGATTCCTTGGATAATAGTGCACTATGCTAGTGTCCTCTATGCTGTACTAGTGTCTTCTTATTAAAAACTATGTAAACTTATGAGAATAGCCTTGACTAAGTTTGAGACACCTATAACTTTGTGAATGAACCTTGTTTCACTGTCTATGACCTATTTTGTGCTAATTTAGAAGAAAACCCTAGACCTCCATGTTGTTAGGATAGTTGAGTGGCACAAGTAGCAAAAATGTGATCTTAGCTAGGTAGGATGGATGTCCTCAACACCCCACTATGTTGAGAGTTTCCTACATACTAATACCTCAAGAGGGTATCAATAATTATGTAATTCTCCCAATCTAAGTGCTGGTAAAAGTGTAAGTGAATGTTATTATGAGTGATGGCTTGAGTGATTTAAGTGACCTTAAGACTAAAAATCTAAGTAAACTGAGCTTAGGAATTTTGTAGATGGTTGTATGCATAAGTAAGGTAGAATGGATATTAATGACCTTGATTTTCACAACTTGTTTCTAAGCTTGTATGTGTGTATTTGCATATAATTTCCATTTAATGGGTAAAGGGATAAAATTGGTGTATATATATTGATATGGTGCTTGTATGGATGTGATTTGAGCCTAGCTAACCCTAAGGTGCCTTGAGAACTCAAAATATATATTTTGGGGTTGAAGATAGGTAAGGGACACTAGCACAGTCCCTTGGTCACTAGTGTAATACACTAGTGTCTAAAGAGGTGCATTAGTGTCTAGGTGGTAGAACATGGGGTGTAAGGGGCTTGGATGCCTAGGGGAAGGTCTGAGACTACTTTATAAATGTCTAAGGATGGGTTAGACCTATATGAGAGCTCAATAAGGATCAAAAGAGACCCTAATATAGGTCTAGGGATAAAATAGGGGTAGGGTAGTATAAAGAAACACTCATTGCACTCAAGTGACATTTTATATGACTACAACTTGAACATTACCAAACCCTAGGATTCACTTAGGGTTTCATCCTTTTACTAGGGTTTTTATATTTATACCTTAGGGTTTGATTTTTATACTTGATTTATGATTTATACTTACATAAAAAATTACATATGGATTTAATAAATGACCATTTTTTATATTAGTTGACTCAAGCCATGATTGTAATCATTTCATATTTTAATACTTTGATATGTATTATTGGGATCAATTATGTAGTCTCATGGATTAAATATTTATACACTAATAAGGATAAAATGAATAATAAACTATCCTTAGCCTCCTTTAATACACACCCCCTCTATGGAATTATTATGATAGTCAATAAGAGATCCATTTGATGCCTAGTATGTAGCCACAATAGGTTATTATTCCCAATGGACAAGTTTCATGGTAAGAAAAGGCATGTTTTTTAGGAAGATTACATGTTTTCACATTGGATAAAGGATATTAAACCAAGATAACATTATAATAAGATGATATATACTAAATAAAACATTTCCAACCTCACTAAGCTCAAAACCATGCTCTAGAAGGACATACAGGTCCAAACAAGGCAAAAAAACACTTGATATTTCCATTGGGTCACTTGCAAGCCAAGGAGAGTCATTTTCATGAGGTTATTTCATGAAGGAGGAGAGGAAATAATAAAAATTTTATTATGTTATATTTACCACACCCATGCCCTTCAAATCCATGGCATAATTTTTGGGATTAGGGGGCAGAGATTTATGAATCATTGTTAAGAAGTTTATTGCCTCCTAAACCCTACAAAATCCCAACTCTTCAGTTTTCTTCTCTTAATAGTGTGTTAGAAATTTATGAATGAATGATAATGGTTTATAATAATCATATATAGTATTACATACCTAGACAAATTCAAATTAAAAACATGCAACTTTTAGATTAGACTCACACCACAAGAAACCTCAGGTTTTGGAATCTTTTGACATGACAGTAAGGTTTATGCTACTATGAAATGTTTCCATGCATGAAGGAAATTAAAGTGAGTTTTTCACACTAAAATAAATTTTTTAAATCATACTAATACATATTAAAATCACCAACAGGGTAAAAATGATAAGACAACCTGAGCATCCATGCTAGTGGACTGTGTTTAAGACTGCCTGTAGGTAGCCACCAAGAAAGGTCTAGAAAGAGAAACTAATTGTGTTTGCTTGAATTTTTGAATATAAACTTAATATTAAGGTATATTTTTATTTTTTTATCACATTAAAACACTTTGATAAGTTATCCAAGTCATTTGGTGACTAGTTTGAGCTAGGATCTTTTGGAGAAGGCATATTAAGCCTGTACAGACCTAAAAGAATAACATTATCATTAAAGTTTATTCCTTAAGAAACCAATAAGGGATTTATTAATTATTATTTTTAGTGATATATAAGACAATTATAAATAATTAAATAATTTTTAAAACCATTTATGATCATCCTTTATAGGCAGTTGTAGTTGGCAGGCTTAAGATCATTGGTCTAATGTTCTTGAACATGGTTTCAAGGGTCAAAGAGCAAGTAACAAGCTTGAAACCAATTTTTTTTTCTTAATGAATTAGTTAGGTGTCCATTTTTATGATCATACCTCAACCTAAATCTCTAAAACTCCTTCAAGATCATCCATGGTCAAAATGACAAGAGAATGGTTGATGTATGCATATCAAATGGATTGTGTAAGTCTACAGGCAATCTAAAATGAGAGATTATTGAAAAAATTTGTGTGTTTTCTCATTGGGAAGGTTATTAAAAAATTATTATTAAAATAAATGTTAACCCAAATATCATTAAATGGTCATAAGAAGCATGGGAGTCCAATCCTATGACATGTTTGCAATACGTTTTAGGCCTAGATAGGTACCTACAGACCTGAATATAGGAATATTAGAGAATATGAATTTTGGTGTTGAAAATGAAGATAAATAAGGTTATGAAAGGTATGAGTGTCCATAAATAAATTATTTACAATTATTTATTTCATTTTAATGAGGATAAATCATTAAAAGGAAGCCATTAGGGTTAGAATAATCACGATGCCTATAAACCCTTGACATGGGCTAAAGCAAGTTTTAAGACTTCTGAGGAGGTAAAAACTTTTAGAAACCATATATAACATAAAAAAAACCTATAATAGGCTTTTCAAACCAAAAACAAACATGAAATAAGACTCTTTTGCTTAAAAAGTCCTCTCAAATACTCATTACAGGCCTGCAAGCCTGAGAAGGTAAACTTTCTCACATGGGAAGTTGGCTGAGTAGGTGCATCGATAAAAATTACATTATGGGATGATTATAGGGTTTTTATACTCCAAATATGTGTCATTTTTCAATTATTTTTGGGGCTCAACTCTATGAACAACCGTCAACAAGATAGAGACCTCAAACTACCTTTTTTGCCCTCAAGGAGCTCAAAGACAAAGATTTCTTGTTTCAATGATTATAATGAACTTAAAAGGATTTTAAATAACCTTTATGATGTATTCAAACCTCATAGGCACCTATTGGGTCAAAAATATTAGCACGTGTGGAGTGAAAGTATATGAAATAGCCTATAAATTACCTTTTCAAGCTTGTTTGCAAGTTTTTTAATGAGTGAGGTCCTTTTGATCAGTTGAATATACCTATTAGGATTGGAAAAAGGTATAATTATCTCTTAAAATACATTATATATATCCCCATGGTGATATAACAGGTTTCAAGTCTCTAGTACAAGCCAAGATGAAGAATTTCCCTGCTTGCATTAAGAGTTTAAACTAACAGATCTTCCTAAGGTCTTAAATGGAAATAAGACACTTCATGAAATCCCTATAGGCACATAATTTCATCCTTAGGAGGTTATATATGTTATATTCAAGCCTAATTCAATTCCTAGGGTATTTTTGAGATCCTTTGTACATGTAGCCCTCTAGTCTTATATTGTTGAGAACCTTCAAGAAACATATAGGTCTCTATCAACTTTTCAAGCTTACCATAAGTTGAATATGATCTTTGAGACCCATAAAAATGCCTAAAACACCTAAAACCTCAGTTTTTAAATCATGAAACATGAACAAGGTCTCAATGTAGTCCTCAAGTCTACATGGAGCTTTTATAGCATGAAGACTTGCAACTCTCTCTAAAAATCTTGGTATTAAGCTATGAAGACTCAATAAAGGTGATCTATAATCTTGGACAAAGGATATATTATATTATATAATAAGACAATATGGTGGATAATATTGTTGTGGTGGTTTTCAAATAGTGACTGGCTCTTGGATGAAGAGATAGACCTATCCCCATTTCTTTCTTTTGGATCAAACATGTTTAGACATGCAAGTTGCAGGTTCTAATGGTAGAGATAAATTGTGAAAAGGTTTATTCCTTAAGTATCATTATTACCAAGATGAGAGATGCATTCAATATCCAAGGTGGCATAGAAAGATGCCAAGAAGGTAAAGCTAGCCATGTGTTAAGATAATAACTTGTAACCCCTCATTCAAGAAAGGGTAATTTCAAAAAGATTGAGAGTGAGTCATGGAAGGCAATGGTGATCCTCTACACCATTCATCAGAGATACCTCAACAAACACTTGTACTAGTGAATTTATAAACAAGATGACACCTTCTTGGCATGATTGGTGAAAAGATACTTTTATTTTGTAACTAAAAAGATGACTGTGGCAACATTCATTATATTCATAGTCTCTCCCCCTTGTTTCTCATTCATTATTATATATATTTATCCTTATATGGCTTGTAAAAGGATTCTAAAAGGTTAGTATGGATAATCCATGTTCAAATTAACACTTTTTCATTGACTTTAGAGTGAATATAAACTAAAATTTACCTTCTCAAGCTTACATTTAGTGTTTTTCTGATGAATTATGTGATGAATGTTAGTGATAGTATCTTGAAATTCCTCTCATTTTTCATTTTAATTCTCACATATTTTCAAGTAGTTATTCTTATTTTAGGTCATATATAGTGTGTAAAATGGTTTTATAAGGTTAGGTGTGAAAAATCTTCATGAGTGTCTTCTATCAAACCTCTTGATCAAGGCATATCAGAATGTGAGAAGTTGATTTCAGAGTGGAAGGAGAGGAATGAAGAAACATTAACACAAACATATTTTAATTTTCAAAAATAACTCTTAAATAAGTCCATTACCCCAAACTTTCCAAGCTTTAGGAGTGCCTCTTCAACCCCAAATCCAATTCAAGAGCAACCCATGATGACTTATATTCCTATGCCACCAAGTGTAATTTATTGCCCTCCCACCATCTCCATTTTTGAAGGAGGATCAATTGTATGGAAGGAAAGTAAAGATCATATAAAGGAAGAAGAGAGTGTTTCAAGTGAATGTGATGAGTATTTCATATTCTATGGCCCTCATTATATCATTAGATTAGACTTAGGACAAAGGGAAGAAAATCAGTCTTATTGACACACTTTTGATAAAGAGGAAGCTAAGTTTGAAATAAGAGACATCAACTCTCATGGTGACTCAAGATAAGATTAATCAAAAAAATCACTATTTGAATGAATATGTTCATATTGTTTGAGATTTAATGGAGTATAGTGAACATAATGAGAATGCTAAGCTTAAAGAAGAAGATACTAACTTGTTTGAGGAACTACCACTTGGTGTGATATAGGAGGAATTTGAGAGTGAATAAAACATCCAAGAAGAGCATGTGTTTCAATAAGAAATCCTTGATTAGTTTGAGATCAATTTGCAAGCATAATCATAAGAAGGAGACACTATTCATCATGAGGTTTTTGTACTAGCTAAAGAGGCTCTTAATGATTCATTTGAGTGGGCCAAGGATTATTTTGAGTTTAAAGAACACAACTAAGAAGGTGTAGACTTTAGTTCCTTCTCCATTATTGATGATAACACCTCCATACCAGCTCACATGAAACCAAAAGAGGGTCTAAATGAGCCAAAAATAAGTGAAAGGTAGTTGAAAGAATTGTTTGAGGTCCTAGAAACATGTTATGTGCTTTTGTAAGGAGACTATAGTTTAGATAACGCTGAGAAGGGTAGTATTTTAACATACCATCCCAATAGTCCATCTCACTTGACATTGACTTATTTGATGTTTTCAATATTGTCTACAGACTCCTTGATCAGGTTGTAGACCTTGAATATAATGACATTGATCAAATCACATATAGTGAAGACCCTAATGAAGAGTGGTAGCAATACCTTGATCTCATTAAAGATATTGAGATTATTTGTAGGCCTACATCTCCTTGTGAAGATGTTGATGGGGTGGTTGTCAAAATCAGAGAACATGCTCAAGAAGGTGTTGATCAAAGCATATATCAATAAGGACCTCATGAGGCTAGGAGAAAGTATTTGGATCTCCTTGAAGAGATTAAACAACTTGTAGTAGTCAACAATCAAAATGACAACCCTCAAGATGAAATAAAAAGCTAAGAACAATGTTCTAATGAGCCATTAGAAGCTGAGGTTACAATTATTCCTATGAATCAGAATGTGATCACATTGTAAGAATTTATCAATGATTTAGAACAACATGAGGTGAGTATTGAACCATAAGAAGAGTTTATATCTATAGGAGATATGTTTTATTTATTTGATTCACTTAAAAGTAAAACAAGGAGGTTGTCAAGCAAGGAAAAAGCTGATCCAACAAGAAGAAAATCTAAGCAGTAGTTTGTTCTTCATCTTTGTCAACCACATAGAGAAGACTTGAGAGTTTTTTCTTTTGATCCAAGAAGAATGGAGGTATTTTTATCCTTGTATATAGTAGGTTAGATTTTGCTTTCTCCAAGTGTATTTAACATGTTTGCTTAGTTTTTTGCTATTTCTCTTTTCCCTAAGTGCCTCATGGCATAGGTGTGTTTATTTCTTATTTCTTGTGTGTTTGGGAAGTTATTTTTAGATGTCTCAACTTGTACAAATGTTTGCAATCAATTTTAAAGGCCCAAAGCAGGTTTGTTTCTTAGTTTTAAATGATTCCATAGCCTAATGGACTAATAAGGCTACTAATCCAATTGTTTAACATGCTAACCAATCCCTATGAATCACCAAGAATGTTGAAATTTTTGACTCTTTGGCCAAAATTTAACCCCTAACATACAAAGCTGACCATTGAATCATTTTCCCTTGTAAAAAAGTATAATTTAGGTCTTTTACAATTTAGTTTAGCAAAGTTTAAGGTAACTTTATAAATATTAAGGTTAGTTTGTGAAAGTTAAGGTATAGGTGATCCATACAGGAAGAAAATGAGGTGGTGGTCATCCAAGAAGCATGATTATCCATAGTGCATAGTAGATTAGAAGCAAATTTAGTGAAATCAATTTTTTGTCTTCATAAGCATTTTGAGGAGTATAATGTAATTTTGGAGATATTATGGTTTCCTTTATCTTGCTATATTGCTGGTTGCAATGTTGAAGTATAACACCTTGAGGAAACATCAAGTGTGAAGGTAAAATTAAATTAATAAAGGTTAAAAGGGTATTATTGGGTAGTTTGACATTTGTAAAATAACATATTATATATTTCTAGCTCGTACACTTTGTTAAGAAGTGTTAAAGCCTTCCTTTCCAACATATAACTCACTTTAAAAACCTCCTTATTCATTTTTTCAATTCCAAATATAGCATAATATAAGGAAAATAGATAATAGAGTTTATTATACATTACAATCATCATTTCATAGTCAATAAGAGCTTCATTTGATGCCTAGTATGTAGCTATGATAGGTTATTATTCCCAACGGACAAGTTTCATGGCAAGAAAAGGCATGTTTTTGAGGAAGACTACATGTTTTCACATTGGCTTAGGCATATTGAACCAAGATAATATTGTAAAAAGATGATAGAGACTCAATAAAACCTTTTCTAGCCTCAAAAATCTCAAAACCATACTTGAGAAGGACATACAGGTCTAAACAAGGTAGAAAAACATTTGATATTTCCATCAAGTCACTTGCAAGCCAAGGAGAGTCATTTTCATGAGGTTGTTTCATGAAGGAGAGGAAATAAGACAAATTATATTATGGGATTTTGAAAACCCCTATGCAATTTAAATACATGGTATAAGTTTTGGTATTATGGGGTAGAGCTTTATGAATCATTGTTAAGAAGTTTACTCCTTAATGGTTGATAAACAATGTGTTTAAACTTGATGAATTTAGGAAAATGGTTGATAAAAATCATATATAGTGTTACATACACCTCCAAATACAAATTAAAAACATACAAACCTTCGATCAGACTCACACCATAAGAAACCTTAGGTTTTATAGTCTTTTGACATGACAGTCAAGTTTATGGTATTGTGAAATGTTTCCATGCATCAAGGTGATTAAAGTGATTTGTTAACACTAAAATAAATATTTTAAAACCTCATAATATGTATTTAAGTAACCAATATGGTAAAAATGAGAATAAAATAACCTAAGGTTGCATCTTAGTGGACTGTGTTCAAGACTGATTTTAGGTAGCCACCAAGAAAGGTCTAGAAAGAGAAAATTGAATGTGTTTGCTTGGATTTTTGAATATAAACTTGATATTAAGGTCTATTTTTTTTTTAATACTATTATAACACTTTTATAAGTGATATAAGTAATTTCATGTCTGGTTTGAGCCAGGAGATTTTGAAGAAGGCATATTAAGCCTATAGAGACATAAAAGAACAACACTATCATTGCAGTTCAATATACTTAAGAAACCAATAAAGTATTGGTTTATTGTTATTTTAAGTGATATATATGAAAATTATAAATCAATAAATAAGTGGTAAAACCATTTATGATCATATTTTATTGGGAGTTGTAGTTGGTAGGCTTAAGATCATTAGTCCAATGTTCTTGAATAGGGTTTCAAGTGTAAAAGAGTGAGTAACAGGATTGAAACCAAAAAAAATTTATTAATTAATTATTTAGGTGTAAATTTTAATTATAATAAATAAAATATAATCTCTCAAACTCCTTCAAGATCATCCATGGTCAAAATGGCAAGAGAATGGCTAATGTATGTATATCAAATGGACCAATAAGTCTATAGGCAGTCTAGAATGAGAGATTATTGGAGAAATTTGTGTGTTTTATCATTGGTAAGGTTATATAAAAAGTATAATTAAAATCCATGTTGACCAAAATACCATTTAATGGTCATAATAATTAGGGGAGTCCAATTTTATGACATGTTTACAATAAGTTTTAGGCCTAAATAGGCACCTACATGCCTGAATACATAGATATTGGTTAATATGCATTTTGGTGTAGAAAATGAAGATAAATAAGGTTATTAAATGATTTAGGTCACATTAATAAATTATATATAGTATATGTATTCATTTTAATGAGCATAAATCATCAAAAAGAAGCCATTAGGGCTAGAATAGTCATAATGCCTACAAATCCTTGACATGGGCTAAAGCAGGTTTTAAGACTTTTGAGGAGGTAATTTTTTTTAATCCATATATAAATTATAAAACATTAAAAAATAATATATGAGGTTTTTAAAAATAAAAAAAAACATGAAAGAAGACTATTTTGCTCAAAGAGTCTTTGCGAATGCATACTACGGGCCTGCAAGCCTGAGAAGGTAAACTTTCTCACGTGGGAAGTTGGATGATAAGATGCATGGATAAAAATTAAATTAAGGGATTATTATAGGGTTTATATAATCCAAATTTATGGAATTTTTTATTTTATTTTGTGGCTCATCTCTATGAACAATTGTTAACAAGATAAAGACCTAAAACTACCTTTTTGCCCTCAAGGAGCTCAAGGACTAATATTTATTGTTTAAATGATTTTAATGCACTTAAAATTCCTTGAAATAATCTTAATTATTTATACACACCTCATGGGAACCTATTGGGTCAAAAATACTAGCACGTGTGGAGTGGAAGTACAAGAAAATAGCCTAAAAACTACCTTTTCAAGCCTGTTTGCAAGTGTTTGAATGAGTGAGGTCCTTTTGATCATTTTAATAAACATAATAGGACTAGGTATAGGTATAATTATCTCCCAAAATGAACATGGTGATATAACAGGTTTCAATTCTCTAATACAAGCTAAGATGAAGACTTTCCTTGTTTACATTGAGAGGTTGAACTGGCAGATCTTCCTAAGGTCTTAAATGGAAATAAGAAACTTAATGAAATCCTTGTAGGTACCTAATAACATCATTGGGAGGTAATATAGGTTATATGAAAACCTAATTCAATGTTTTGAGAGCCTTTACATAGGCAACCCAATAGTCTCATGTTGTTGAGTACCTTCAAAGAAGCATACATGTCTCTATTGATTTTTCAAGCTTACTAAAAGTTTAATATGCTCTTGGAAACTCATACAAAGGCCTAAAACACCTAAAAATTTAGTTTTGAAATCATGATACATGAAAAAGGTCTCAATGTAGTCCTACACTCTACATAGAACTTTTATAGCATGAATACTTATATCCCTCTCTAAATCTCTTATTATAAATAATACTCATTGAAGGTGATCTATAAGATTAGACAAAGGATATCTGATCTTATATAATAAGAATATGAGGTAGATAATATTGTTGTAGAAATTTTCCAATGAGGACTAGGTTTTGGATGAAGAGATAGACTTGTCATCATTACTTTATTTTGGATCAAATAGGTTTACACATGCAAGTTGTAGGTTTTAATGGCAAAGATCAAGTGTGAAAAGGTTTAGGCATTAATTCTCATTCTTACCAAGATGAGAGATGCATTACAAGAGACAAGGTGGCATAGAAATATGTCAAGAAGGTCAAGTTAGCCATGTGTCAAGATAACAACTTATAACTCCTCATTCAAAAAAGGGTAGTTTCAAACAGATTGAGAGTGAGTCATGGAAAGTAATGATCATAATATACACCATCCATTAGAGAGAAATCCACCAAAACTTAGCCTAGTGCATTTATAAACAAGATGACACCTTCTTGGCATGTTTGGTGAAAATATACTTTTGTTTTGTAACTAAAAAGAGGATTGTGGAAACATTCAAGTGATTCTTAGTCTCTCCCCCTTCTCTCTCATTCATTCTTACATATATATTTGTCCTTGAATGGATTATAAAAGGATCCAAAAAAGTTAGTATGTTGAATCCCTGCTCAACTTAACACTTATTCATTACCTTTGGAGTGAATATAAACTAAAATTTACCTTCTCAAGTTTGCATCTAGTATTTTTCTGATGGATTGTGTGATGAATGTTAGTGATAGTATCTTGAACTTCCTCTAGTTTGCCCTTTTCATTCTCACATTTTTTCAAGTAGTCTTCTTTTAGGTCATAGGTAGTGTGTCAAATGGTTTTACAAGGTTAAGTATGGAAAATCTTCATGAGTGTCTTCTATCAGACCTCTTAACCATCCTATTAATGATGGAATTTATACCATCAATGAATCAACCCTTTCACCTATTGTAAAGGTCAAATTGGAATTGTACCATTATAATTGTGGGGGTTCTAAAGGTTCATCTAGGATCTTAGAGATATGAGGGGTTTTTTATTATAAATTCTAGGAAATAATCAACAAATTATCAAGATAACTTATTCTATTATGACAATCAAAAATGTATTTATCAAATCATGAATTAATCAAGATAAGAATCTATAATCCATTATATTCAATAGAGAAAACCTATGAATTAGATAGTCTCTCGAAGAATAGTAATTTCATTATGTAATATATATGTATTCAGATAATATCTTTGCTTCTTGCTTGTAATGTTCTAAAGAAAACCATAAATAAAAGAGAGAGATCAAAGAAAGAGAAAGAGATAAAACATGAAAACAAAAGAGCAAGAAAACTAACAAAAAACAAATAAAGAAAAGAAAATTTAGAAAGACAAACAATTAATCCTACAAAAAGAGGGGATAAACTAGAAAAGGATAACAAACTAAGAAAAAAATCTAATCTAAACAAAACTGATAATAAAATTGTAAGAATTAATTAAGTAAACACTCTAAGGATAAAGATTAAAAGAATAACTAAGAAGAGAACCTAAACAAATAAATAATGTAAACTAAGAAATAATCACTAAACAAAATCTAAAGTAAACAAAGCTAAGAAATTTAATTAAGATAATTATTCTAAACAAAGCCAACTAAGGATAAACAAAGACTAAAAATCAATATTGAATCTAAAAGGAAAACTAATTAAGGAACAATTATGAAACTCAGAAAAATAAAAGAAAGTAATCTAAAGATTCAAGCAAGCTTAGAATTTATTTGAAATAAATCTAAAATAAGATAGACTAAAAATATCTAAGCTATGAAATAGATATCAAATGATTAACTTAAAAAAATATAAATATTATTAAACCAATAATAAACTGAAAAAGATATAGATCTAGATATTTAAAGATATCAACCTATAACAATCCAAAAGGAATAATAACTTAAAAAAAATCTATAACTATCCAAATAGAGAAAAGAAGAAAGCTAAACTAAGAACTAATAAGAAAAGAAGCAAACTAAACTAAATTAATTAAAATATAAAATAATTATTTATTAAAACTATATTTAAAGATAACCAAAATGGAAACACAAATCAAATTTAGAAGAAATATGAAAAATCTATTTATATTAAAGTTAGATTCAAATAAATTATAAAAGGTGTGCGAGTCTTAAAATGAGAGTCATCTTAGCATAAAAAGATAAACTTATTGAGAACACCAACATCCTTTCTCTACAAAAATTTGAATGACAACTTTACAATCAGAATAGATCAATGAAGTATCATGGAATAATGAAATGATCATCATTATTCAGGTTGAATACTTGGAATATATGCATAGGATTGCAAATAGCAATCATCAAAAGATATTAAGCTTAACAAACTTTAGATAATCAGTACTAAATGATAAATAAAATTGGATATACCTATGTTGCATAAGCATTTACTCAACCATCAAATAAAGTACCATTGGGTCTATTTGCAAAAGCTGTACTATTTCAGAGAAGTTACATTGAAAGAAGAGATAAAGAATTGACTTCAAAAAATA
The DNA here is from genome assembly GCA_037957365.1 of Torreya grandis. Taxonomy (NCBI): domain Eukaryota; kingdom Viridiplantae; phylum Streptophyta; class Pinopsida; order Cupressales; family Taxaceae; genus Torreya; species Torreya grandis. The sequence goes on from JARHVA010000140.1 coordinate 3,918,796, forward strand.
TTTAAGTCTTCAATACCTATTATACTTCTGTCTTCAAATGAGTCCTTGATATCTTCTTATAAATTAAACTTAGTTACAAAATAAGTTATAACTAAATTTAATTAGTTATTAGTTAATGTTAACTAATTAAATTTTAGCAAAGTCAATTAACTATAAACTAAATTAGTTAAGGACAAATTTAATTAAGATTTAAAAAGTCTTAATTTAATCAATATATTTAAAAATAATAGATCTGGGGTACTAATATTAATGGATAGGGACCCATATTAATTAATAATATAATAGAATACATATTAATCTTAAAATAAATAAGTTAAAAATTGATAAATTTTATTCACATTAATCTATAATGCATATTTTTTAACTTAAGCATATATATTTATGTTAGAATTTCAAAATTTTTGTATTTACCAAAATTATCAAAATTTATCGAAGTCTGAAAATCAAAGTGTCAAATTGAAATATCAAGTTCTACCATTAAATTTCATCAGTAAAAAAAAATTATCCTTTGGATGACCAATAGTTATCCAAATTTGACAACACTTCAATTACTTATTTGTATTTTTCTTGAAGATAAACATTGTATTCCATCTTAGTAGCAGGAAATGGTGCCAATTTAATTCTTGAATTAGTTGTGTTGTCATCAATTTTTAGCTTAATTATTTTTAGCAATCTAACTTCCCTTGGTGTTTTTGGTTTAGACTTAGTTCTCTTTTTTACAGTCCTCTTTTCAGTAGTGTGAGGTAGAATGTCTATAGTTTTATTTCTACCAACATAACAATGGATCCCCAAATTCAATCTATTAGACCTTAAGAGAGGCTCACTATGGGCACCAACTAGATTAAACTTTCTACATTTTTCAATAGGATCTACATGAGAAGGGAAAGGTGCATTATAAGGAATGACCATCTTCTTAAGATATTTAACATGGGCTATTTCTACTTCAAGCTATGTGGATTAGTTTGTATGCAAAAGATCATCAATTGGTTCACCTCTAAAATTAGGGGGCTGTAGAGGCAAATGTCAAGGATCATGCTCTAAATGGTGAGATGAACTACTTTGAGAAGGTGTACGGGTTGTAAACCTACGACCATAGAAACCCCTATAACCTCTATTGGCTAGATTAATAGGCAAATTACTTAGAATATCCCAAAACTCAGGATCATAGGCATCAAAGTGACTGGACATTCTTTTCCCTCTATGAAATATAGGTCCAAAATATCCTACATGAAATCCACCCCTATGAAAACCTCTGCTAGAATTTGATTGGTTAACATTACTATTGGAATTTTGTCCCCATCCTCTATTATCATTACTTACAATTGACTGGTCCCACCCAAACATAGTAGATAATCTAAAATATAACAACAAAAACCTAAGATTGGGAAACAAGTATCCAAGAAGCAAAATTGAAAGCTAAAACTTAAAATTGTATTATATCTGAAATCTATCACACTATATCTAAATCAAAATCTATATTAAACATCATAAATTAAATATAAGATTTTGATATCAACTTCAAAATATCAAATAATTTTAATCTCAATATCCATTTTCAAATAAAAGATTAAAACTTCAATTTTGAGATTAAACTTAAATAAAATTTCATGTCTTTCACATTAGCTTTATATCCATTCAAAAGTACCCATAGATATTTATAAAAAATTATACCATTATCATTTTCAACATAGCCAACTAATTTGATTTAAATTTTCCCATAGTGGTCCCAATTTCTAACATTGTCAACTATATCATTTATACTAAAACTATCTGTCTATCAAAAAACTTTTCTAAAGTAAACCAACATGTTTAAATCACAATGAAAGACCGAACATCCATATGATTTTATAGACTCTAATATTCTCAAATCAAACACTCATGAATCATGATCAATCACCAGTTCTTCAAAGGATAGAACAACTGTAACTTGATTACGTCAAAAACTTTCCATGTATGCAAGTTTTATATTTTTAAGATAAAGCCATTATTCATTGCTTTTCCAAAACCCACAATAAAATTGAATGTCATAAGCTTAGGAAGAAAAACCCTAACTTGTGCCACATTTAAAATCAAATAAATGTATACTTTAACCTGACATCTCTATATGAACCAATTGAACTCTTAATCCACACACACACACACACACACACACACACACACATATATATATTTGATAACTTAAACATATGATTTGTAAAAATAAATAACCACATATGTAACCAAAATTGCATGCATTGAATTACCTCAATATTTTTGAGGTCCATACCATCACTATTTATAGACTCATTCATCTCTTTGTCTAGGAAGTTACTTATGAATTCATCACAAATTGGACCAAGACAAAATCTTAGGTCTGATATCAGTTTCAATTAGAAGATATCTACATAATGATCTTTCCATCAATATTTCAAAACAAAAACAAATAACTTTTGTCATGATGACAATCGATAAAGATTTGAAAACTTTCCATTATTTATACAAATCTACATATAACCGTTATCAATTTCAACTTCATAGGAGACAACCTTTTAAATGTTCAATAAAAGCAACAAGATTTAGAACATCTGTATGTAGAGGATTTTCTAAAACTTAATCCATTATTTTAGATTTTTGAAAACAAAATAAAATCTTGATAAGTCAATAACCTTAAACTAATGTCAAAGCCACACTATCACTTACTCAATATTCCTTTAAATAATCTTCTAAATGATTATTAAAACCTACACCTTAGTTTGATAGTCAAAATCTTATTTTTTTATCAACCAAGAAAAACTTTTGAAAACCAGAAACCTGAAATACATGTGAAAAGATTCTTAGAAAATCTTATCTCAAAGCTCTTCAAATTTATGGATAACCCAAAATTCGTTTAGCCATGCAAAGGTTAAGCTATAAAAACTTAAAATAAATATTTATATTTTCCTTATACAACTGCATATAGATGACTTCTCTAGAAAAATTGATTCATAAACTATACAAGAGGAAACTCTGTTTACATGCAACCAACTAGTAAAGTTTCACATAATATATCAATACATTCTAAAAAAACCTTTCTAACAAATTTTTATTCTTTCCAAATAGTTTTCATGCAGACAAATTTGTACAAATTTCACATTACTATCCATATTTCACCATTAAAATTACCTAAAAACACTAAAAACTTCCCATTTGAAAGAATTATTTCTTATTGAAATTGTAAACCTTTCATAGAATAACTAGTTTTGCATAGCATACCTCGCTTCATTTTCCCCCAAAATAAACTTTTTGAGTACCAACCTTCAAAATTTATCCATGAAGCCAAAGACCCAAAGCTCCACTCCTGTGATGAGCTTGTGAGAATGAAACAAAAACCAGGAATTCCAAGATTTTTTTTTGCCAATCTAGCTCCATAACCAACTTATGATGTGTCTAAATCAGATTGGTTTACATTAGCCAATTTCATGTTTAGTAATCCTTCTAATATTTTATCAACATTGATAAAAATATCCATGATTATATCTTCATAGTATCTCATTAGCTAATTACCAATTTTCAAGGAATAGATCGTTTCAATTAATGCTCTTACCACCAAATCCTTGTCTCCATCTCGAAGCATCAAGATTATGCTTCCATATTTAACACCCATGTCAAATTATATGCCAAAATCTATCAAAATGCTATCTAACCAAATTAAAATACATTGAATATGTTTCATAATCAACCAAAAGGGTCCTTGACACTTATTGTATTAAGCTAGTCCCATGGTAAACTTTACACAATGCAAATAACCACGACCTAACATTGTAATTTTGAATTATGCCATGAATGCTATGATAGGACCCTTTAGAGTTTAAACAATTTGAATGTGAATGAAAATTTTTAAAAGCTCAAATGAATCCTTATAACATTGTTATTTTGATTCATGTATAAGTCTAAAGTTGATAGCCAACTTATACGTCTATGCCCAATGAAATATGAAGGAATGGCGTATATGCCTTGATATTATATTCACCAATCTTGAATACTTATTCAAACATTAAAATAATTGAGAATTATTATATCCACTAGATAATCATAAAAGGATCAAGACTGCAAGATATATGAAATAATAATGAAAATATTGCTAAACCAACAGTAGTGAATGAAATTGAACCATACATGAGATCTTATATCTTCAAAATAGCTTTTGAATGTATCAATTTCAAATGCAATATTTTGGAAGATGCCATCTCACCATTATTTATCATGAACCATAAATAAAATCAACTAATGAAGATCAAAACAATGTCATAAATCAATTAAAATGATTAAAAATTGAAAGTCCATGTATCAATTAAAACTATTGAAAGTTCACTGAATTTGACAAACAGATTAACTAATTGCATCTATAACTATATATGCATATTTTATTCATTAATCCACCATGATTTCAAAACTAATTAAAACATAAATAAAATTTTAACAATCAATCATTACTATTTCAAAATAAAAAATGTATCTAAAAATACTATCAATCAATAGGGTCCCTGACTCAATTTTAGGCTTTATGATAGGGTTATCTCTATGGCAGCACATATAGATTTAAAAAGAATTTAGGGGGTGTAGAAAATAGACATAACACTAGCGACCTTGATAGTTAATTTTGTAAAATAAATTTGAGTAGCAACAAATTGCTTATTATATAAAACAATTTTTTGCCTTAAGAATGTGATACAAAAAAATCATTTCTCAAGTAGCTATGTGTGAACTCATTATATAATAAATTTAAGAAAGGGATGGATTGTTCAACTAACATGGCATGAAGAAAAGAAAATGAATAATAAGGGAGTTAGGTATGGATTCACAATCAATTACAAATGTCTTACGAAAAAAATATAAAAATGAAGTAATACTTCTACAACTAAATATAAATCAATAATATTACTTATTTATTATGAAAAACTAAATTTGTAAATGTAATTTCTAAAAATTAATGATACTTACATCACTTTCACATCTTCCTTGCATTCTTCCTTCATAATGTGATATTCCTCATTCCATAATTTTTCATTGATCATCTGAAAATAAAGAACAATAAAGCAAAACAAAAGATGAAAATAAAGCAACAAACAAAACAATGAAATAAAGGAAAGGAAAGACAAACCAAAAAGAAAGTAGAAATCAAAGCAAAAGAGTAACAAAGGGATAACTAAACATGAAATAATTTTAAGTGATTTTCATTTACTAAATAATGTAGCTAATTTTCTTCAAAATCTTTAAGATAAAATGCATTATTTTCAAGAACTTTGGTAATTCTATAAGGTCAAAGCCATAATGTATCAAACTTATGATGTTTTCTAGGGTCTTCATGGGCTTTGTCCCAATATAAAACTAAGTCACCAACGTTAAAATTTTTATTAGAAACTTTTTTATCAATTTTTTTAAAATTTTTGTTTAGTATTTTCTAATTTATCTAACACTATTTCCTTGGATTCATCAAAAGTTATCAAATCATAAAATATTTATTAAATCAAATTTATATTTTTAGCTACATATTATAAACTAATCTTAGCTGAAGAAATCTGAAGTTATATTGGTAAAGTAGCTTCATATCCATATGCTAACATGAAAGACGAATAACTAGTTACTACCTTAACAATAGTCCTATCAACCCAAAAAGCTTCAAAATTTTTAAGATGTTAATTTTTTTTGTTATCACAAACTAGTTTTTTCATAATAAAAACTAGATTTTTATTAGTGGACTCAGCTTGTCTATTTCCTTGTGGATAGTACTTAAACGAATAAATATAAATAATAGAACATTTTTATAAGAATTCTAAGAACTTATTTGAAATGAATTAAGGTCCATTATCTAAAATAATCTCATATGGAACTCCAAATCTAAAGAAAATCTAATTTTCTAGAAAACAAATTACTTCACCTGTTACTAAACTTTTAAGTGCTTTGGCCTCAGGCCATTTAGTGAAATAATCCATGGATGTCAAAATATATCTATGACTTACAGATAAAGGTAGATAAATATCTAAAATAAAGTCAATACCCCATTTAGTAAAAGGTTTTTTAAGAATAACCGAATTTAAAGGCATTAAAGATATTTTATCTCTTCTAGTAAATAGTTGACAAGGCATAAAGAACAAACTAACTTATAAGCATCTTGAAACAAAGTAGGTCAATAATAATCAGTGCTCAAAATCTTATAAACAATTATTTTTGTAGCATAGTGCCCACCATAATTTTATTTATGATAACCCCTAAGAAATTTTTGAGTTTGATTATGCGTAAGACATCTTAACAATACTCCATCATGATTATGATAAAATAGAAAATTTTATAATAAACAAAAATTTAATGATTTTAGTCTTAAGTAACATCTCTCTTTATTATTTAAATTATTAAGACAAGACTGATTTTGAAAATAACAAACTAAAACATGATACTAATCATCTTCAATCAATAAATATTCCCATTCATTTATTTCAAACCCAAAATTAAAATTAAAAAAAAATCGGAAACTTTCATAGTTTTTAAGTGTGGTTTTGCATTTAATTTTTTATTAAATGATAAAAAATAGGCCATTAATATATGAGATAACATTTACATCTAAGTGTTTTGCTAGTTCATTACCTTTAATAGTTTTAGAAGTTTCAAATTCAAGATCAAATTCTTGAATGTGTAAGATCCACTTAGCAAGCCTTCCTTGAATAGTTGGCTATTTTAAAAGATATGAAAAAACAATTACATTAGATTGCATAATTTTTTTTTCCCATTAATAAATACCAAAATTTAATCAAAGAAGAAACAAGTGAGAAAACAAATGTTTCAATAAGGGGGTACTTAGTTTCTACATATTTTAGGACTTGACTCATATAGCCGATTGGTTTCTCTTCATTATTTTCAAATTTTTGAGTTATTATAGCTCTTATAAACTTTTCAATAGTATTAACACAGAGAATAAATGTTTTTTTCAAATCAGATTTAGCAAGGATATGAGTACTTGTAATTGTATTTTTGACATAATTAAAAGTTAATTCAATATTTTTATTCCAAATGTATTTTTATCTTTCTTAAATAATAATTGTAAAGGATTAGATTTGTCAACAAAATCAAAAATAATTTTTCTAAAAAAAATAATCTTACCAAATAAAGATCTTAAACTTGATTGATCCTTGGGAGGAGATAGTTCCTTTATAGCTTTAACATGTTCTGGGTCAATAGAAATACCTTTTTTAAAGATTAGGTGTCCTAATAACTTACCCTCAGTCACACTAGAAATAAATTTCTTTGGATTCAAAGAAATACTAAATTTTATACATCTTGTGAATACTTCACAAAGATGATCTAAATGTTTTTTTTTTATCTTATTAGAATAAACAATGAGATCATCTAAATAAAATTGAATAATTATGCCTATTAAATCATAAAAAATAACATGCATAGCCCTTTAAAAATCAGCTCTTACATTCATTAAATTAAAAGACATTCAATTATAAGCAAAAATACCTCTATGAGTGGTAAAATTAGTTTTATATCTATCATTAGGATTTACAAAAAATTGATTATAACCTAAAAGTCCATCTAATAAAGACATCATTTTAGATCCTACAACTTGGTGTAAAATCTGATCTATGCTAGGTAAAGGAAATTATCTTTTACATTTGATTTATTTAAATCTCTAAAATAAACACATAGTCTAATATCACCATTTTTATTTCTAATCAGAATTAGATTAGATACCCATTCTGAATATGTTACAGGAAAAATGACACCAACGTCAATCATCTTATCCAACTCTTTGTTAATGATGTCCTCTTACAAAAGACTGATTCTTCATATTTTCTACCTAACAAGTTTAATACCAGGCTTAATAAGAATGTCATGTTTGATAATATTAGTATCATAACCTATAAGGTCCTTGTATGACCATGTAAATATGTGAATAAACTTTTTAAACAATTTAATGAACTTAACCTTCTCATTTTTAATCACCTAAATTTTTAAATAAACATACTTTGGATCTTCTTCAGTGCCTAAGTTTATGAGAGTGGTCTTACCTATGATTATTCTTGATGGATCTTCTATTTTATATATTTTTAATTGATCATTGGGTGAAAACATAGATTCAAGGCTTACCAAACCTACATGTAATCTGTTGGTATTTAATTACAAATAATCACCATAATTTAGTACATAGTCATCATGATCAAAATAATTAACTTTAAAGAATGAATATATATGCTCATCACAACTAAAAATAAGGCAACTATCATTTAAATTAGGTATCTTGGAATGAAAAAATTTAATAAAAATAAAATCTATAGTAGGCTCAATTTCACTCAAACTTGGATTAGAAGCATAAATTGTAAGATTATTAGTTCTAACATCGAATTTCCTAAGAATATGTGTGATATGAAAGCTTCAAAATTCTCAAGTAATGACCAAACTTTTTGTGTATAATGATGCAAACAATTTTGATTGGTCTTATAAATCTTGTGAACTTATCTTATTACTAGCTCTGAATCTCCAAAAACTTTTAAATATTTAACATTCAACTTTATGGTTTTTTCTAATCCTAAACATAATGCTTCAAATTCTAATGTATTATTAATGTTTTCAAAAGACAATTTAAAAGCATAATGAAATATTTTACCAATAGAAGATATCAAACAAATTCTAGCACCACTACCTTTTTGAGATCAAGCTCCATCAAAGAGACCATAAAATGTTCCTTTTAAATATTTCTTCATGTTGGTTTTCTAGTTCATCTACATTTAGCAATTCATAATTTCTAATACTAGTTTTAATGAAAGAAATATTAGATGAATAAGGTGATTCAATTAGGGTATCAAAAAAATCTTATCTATTAATAAATGCAATCTCATTATTAACATAATCTCATGTTATATCTTTTCTAATGAAATCCCCAATTGCTTTAGACCAATCCCTTCCTAACATCATTGCATAATTACTAAGAATATCCAACAATTGAATACTAGTCATACATTTAATATGTTCATCTTGCACAATTTTAATAACTATATCATGAAATTTATCACAACTCTTAGTTTGTTTAGCATCAAAATTAATAAGTTTCATACTATCTACTTCATAAGATATACCCAATTAATATGCAATGCATTTATACATGATATTCTTTGAAGCATCTATGTCTAAAATGCAATTATAAATTATTTTATTTCTATTCTTAACTGTGACATAGAAAGGAGGTATATAATTAGTAGGGGTCAAAATGTTGAGCATAAATATGTTCAAAATTATTTTCCACTTGCAAAGTTACATTAGTTCTTGAATTTTTTTCTACTTCATTAATCTTATCTATCCTGGAAGACTTACAACTTGAAATAGAGAAAATATAACTTTAATTATTGATAAATCATCAATTATGTTATAATTTTTAGCATCAATTTGATTAAAATTCTTTGATTTATAACGCTAATACTTACTATTATTATATCGAGTTGCAAAAGGATTGCTTCGAACAATATTATCGTTATAGTTATTAACATTATTTTGAGCTGATTTACCTTTATCATCCAAAGAAGATTTATCATTTATTGTTTTATTATTTTTTGAAAGATTATAATATTTATTCCTAATATTTATAGCATAAATATTCTCATTTATCGAAGGATCATCAAGAATATTTATGTTACAAGCTAAATCTTCAATTATTTCATCTTTTCTTTGAAGAAGATACTTTTTGAATTTAATAAAAGCTTGACATGTTTTAAGATTATGATTAAGTTCAAAAAAATTGAAATATTAAACAATATCATCATCTTTCATGAACTTATATGAATAAGAAGGTTTATCATTTAGGTTCCTTTTAATAGTGACCAATTCATTGCTTAAAATTTGTATTGCTTTTAATATCTCTGCATTAACTAATTTAAAACTGTAGTAGACCTATCCTTATAACCAATACACTTAATCTTATTTTCATATTTAGTACAAAATATTATGGTTTCATCATATTATTTAATATATTTATCTTCTAAACCCATTTTATATTTCAAAGGTAAAGCATTGCAAAGATAAAGTTTACACAACTTTTTTGAAGGTTTAAGATCACCTAGGATCTTTTGACGTAGCTTGGCGAGTCTAGAAATAAAATGATACATAGTCTCACCAAGATCCAAAGAAATATTTGAAAGATCATCAACTAAATAAAAATCTTCTTTGGTCTTTCCAAAAGATAACTCTAATCAGTCTTCTATATCTCTCTAATTATCAATAACTTAGTGGGCAGACTAACAAATGCTTGATAAGCTATTCCTTATAATGTTTGGGAAAAAAATATTCAACAAATATTTTTATTATTTATTTCAAGAGTAGGGCAAAATAATCTAAAGGCTTCTAAGTGATCTTTCCAAGATTCTCCACTAGCATAAAAAAACTTTGGTATATTCAATCTCTTAAGAGAAGGTAACTTACCTAAATGATTTTTTACATTGATTGGATTAGCAAAAATCCATGGTGGTATAGATATTTGACACTCTTCGTGAGCTTCTTCTTCATATTCACCTTTAGTAAGCTCTTCTTATTCTCTATTATTTTGTAACCTATGAAGTAGATCCTTTAACCTCCACTCTAGTAATGGTGGTTCTCTCACTAGTTGATTTCTCACTAATTGATTTTCCACTAATTGATTTCTCATGATTTGATCTTCCATTAGAAGTTTCAATAGTTTCTAATTGAACAAAGTGATTATATTGAACCCAATTTTATTGATCTAATTATATATTTATAAAATTAGTTTCAATAGACATAATAAAATTATCAAATAAAAATAAATCAGAAAGAAAATGAGTTTTAGGTCTAGGATTAACAATTAAAACTCTATCTCTATCTTCTCAAATTCTCTTATTTGAATTCAAAATATCATGTTGAGTCTCATGTGTAATATTTGAATACCAATCAATTTCAAATTTAACAATTTTTTCTTCTTGATTGATGACTTCAACAACTTGATGAAGATTTTTAGGATGATTATACCATGCGTAACACATTAGATTGAAAGCAAAATCAACTTGATCATATTATAACTCTATTAAAGTTTGAATAATAGGAGGTTGTTGACCTCCAAGAACCATTATAAATAATAAAACAAAACTTAAAAATAATTTAGATTTCTAAATGGTTTCCCTAGTGGAGTCACCAAATTTGTTGAGGAAAAAAATTGTACCATCAATAAATCAACCCTTTCACCTATTGTGAAGGTCAAATTAGAAACATATCAGTCTAATCATGGGGGTTTTAAAAGTTCATCTAAGATTTTAAAGATGCAAGGAGGTTTTTATTATAAATTTTAAGAAATAATCAACAAGTTATCAAGACAACTTATTCCATTATAATAATAAAAAATCTATTTATCAAATTATGAATCAGTCAAGATAGGGATATATAATCTATTCTATTCGATAGATAAAACCTATGAATTAGATAGTATCTTGAAGAATAAAAATTGAATTTTGTAATATATATGTATTTAGGTAATATCTTTGCTTCTTGTTTACAATGTTCTAAAGAAAACCAGAAATAGAAGAGAGAGAGATCAAAAAAATAGAAAGAGACAAAACATGAAAACAAAAGAGCAAGAAAACTAACAACAAACAAAAAAACAAAATAAAATTAAGAAATAGAAACAATTAATCTTACAGAAAGAGGGGATAAACTAGAAAAAGACAAAAAACTAAGAAAAAAAATATAATCTAAACAAAATAAATAATAAAATTGTAAGAATTAACTAACACTCTAAGGATAAAGATTAAAGGAACAACTAAGAAGAGATCCTAAAAAGAAAAATAATCTAAACTAAGAAATAATCACTAAACAAAATCTAAATTAAATAATGCTGTGAAATTTAATTAAGATAATTATTCTAAACAAAGCCAACTAAAGATAAAAAAAGACTAAAAATCAATACTGAATCTAAAAGGAAAACTAATAAAGGAACAACTATGAAACTTAGAAAAATAAAAGAAATTAATCTAAAGATTAAAGCAAGCTTAAAATTTATTTGAAATAAATATAAAACAAGATGAACTAAAAATATCTAAGCTATGAAATAGATATCAAATTATTAACTTAAAAAAATATAAAGATTATTAAACTAATGATAAAATGAAAAAGATATAGATCTATATATTTAAAGATATCAACCTATAAAAATTCAAAAGGAATAATAACTTAAGAAAAGTATATAACTATCCAAATAGAGAAAAGAAGAAACCTAAACCAAGAACTAATAAGAAAAGAAACAAACTAAACTAAACTAATTAAATTAGAAAACAACTATAGATTAAAACTATATTTAAAGATAACTAAAATGGAAATAAAAATCAGATTTAGAAGAAATATAAAAGATCTATTTATATTAAAGTTAGATTCAAATAAATTATAAAAGGTATGCGATTCTCAAAAGGAGAGTCATCTTAGCAGAAAAAGATAAATTTGTTGAGAACACCAGCATCCTTTCTCTAGAAAAATTTGAATGACAACTTTACAATCAAAATAGATCAATGAAATATTATAAAATAGTGAAATGATCATCATTATTCAAGTTGAATACTTGAATACTTTAGTTAGTTATCAGTTAATGTTAACTAATTAACTTTTAACAAAGTCAATTAATTATAAACTAAAATTGGTTAAAGATAGATTTAATTAAGACTTAAAAAGTCTTAATTCTATTAAAATATTTAAAAATAATAAATTTGAGGTACTAATCTTAATAGATGGTGACCCATATTAATTAATAATATAATAAAATACATATTAATCATAAAATAAATAAGTCAAAAATTGATAAATTTTATTCACATTAATCCATAATGCATATAATTATGTCAGAATTCTAAAATTGCTGTATTTATCAAAATTATCAAAATTTATCAAAGTCTAAAAATCAAAGTGTCAAACTAAAATATCAAGTTGTTTCATGAAAGTTGTAGTCATAGAAAATTTCTAAATTGGTAGTTTGAGTATGGCTTGTGACACCTTATCTATAACTCCTTTTTGCATGCTCTTGTGACCCTTCTAGACACCTTCTTGCTCATTGCCAGTCATCTCAAACCTTTATAATGATCATTTTACCTTAGCCAAACTATATTTTCTAGGGAAATCCTATTCCCCCAAGTCTTGAGCCTATAGTATAGGAGCACCATATTTGGACTATAGTGCTAGACCCTAAGGTGCCCTATTTTTAGTGCTCTTATCCATTTGCACTTTGAGCTATAATGGTCATTTTTATCCAATCCCTACCCTTAATTATGTCAATTTAGTGAAAATACATATGACCCATGAACAATTGTTCCTTATAAAATCCCATTCAAAGCTCATTTACCAGGGGAGATGACTAAACTTATAAAGCAAGCAAGAATACAAACAAAGCACTAAGACAAATTTCCCTATTTTCTACATACAACCACCCAACATAACTACAAACATAATCAAACCCTCATACTAGTCCCTATCCACCTTAAACACTATCAAATTGGCATTTTTCATCTGCATCACACTATTGGACAAAGCACACTAGGTGGGAGAATTACATATGGCTTGATCCCTCTTCAGAGTATTGGTATGTAGGTAGCGTACTCACACAAGAGGTGTGGACTGCACATTTAGTACATCTTACACACTAACCCTACTCTTTCTCAAGTGATTCAAATATCATTTTATCAAGCATGATAGAGAATTAAGGTTTGAAGACAAAATCAACTCTATAGTGAGTTCTGTCAACAATCAACACTCAATTTTTTACAAATAGGCTCATATAGGCACAATGCAACTACTCAAAAAGTTTTAGGTCTTTGTGATTATTTTTGAAAATAGTGGTAGGAATGAACAATAGTGCTAGACACTAAATAATCCACTTTTTGATACTCCTATCCTTTCACTGAATGAAATCCATATTTAGGTTTATGACTCTGTCCTAGTCTTACACAACTATTTTCAACCTCTATATCAATTGTCTTAATCTATTTATAGCTAAGTTATATTTATTCCTATTTATTTCTATTTTTAGAAAGGTAAAAAAGATAAACAAAACTCATAAATCAAGTTTTTAATTATTGCTATATTCTATACTGATTTATTAATCCAAATCTTTAACTAAAATAGGAATAAAAATCCATTATTTTCAAAAAAGTTAAATCATTTGGTGAATTTGACTTACTTCATTTACGTATAAAAATTCTAGAAACCCTAGGAAAAATTCTTTTCTGATTTTAGAAATATTTTTCTAATTTTTTCTTGCATATATAAATCATAATTTCACATTTAAATTTTAAAATTTACCATAGTAATTTAAAAAATTATTTCCTTTCAAACCCTAGTTGCCTATACTAGGTCCTAGTATTTTCAAACCCTAGCCTAAGGTTTTAAAATTAAAACTCTAATTTTTTGCACATTGGATTGAATATTTCAATTTTATTAATCATGATTTACTTATGCAAAGTTTTCTAGTTTCTCTTGCATGCTTGTTTCCTTTCATTTGGTGTGACTTTAAAAATAACATAAATATTTATGTACATAATATTTTAAGACCAATTCAAATATATGTCATATTTAATTATTTATTTAAAATTTTATCTCTCTATTTTGTGTAATTCAATTAAGAATAAAATCCTTACATACTTAGAGGATCCATTACATAAGCTAACAACCACCTGTCAAGTTTCAATGTCCTATCTCATGCACAAGAAAGAATTTCCTCCTCCTCCTCTCCCCCAAGAGGGTGATAGATAATTTCCCTCAAACTAGGTCCATGATATTGCCCCTCCAAATGGTGAGGAAACCTATATTATTATTCTTAATGCATACATTCAGCCTATAATTTCTTCAAACTCTCTTCAACATATGTGCTCACATATTTAATCTAAAACAACTAGGATTTGAACTTGTGAGACTCTAAGGGATCAAATCACCAGTATGAGCAAGTTAATTTTATATTTACAAACACAAAATTAGTTATTACACGAAAATATCACAACATTAGAAAATTATATTATAATATAAATGCCTCAAAGACACCCTAGTGCCAATCATATATATGCACTTTCACCTAGTCAATTGGCTGCAAGCAATGTTACATATCAAAACAAAAAATCACAACAAAGTAAATCTATAAATAGTGATTCAAAAATAATTAAAAGATCAAATAAAATTTCAAGTGAGGTAATAAGAGAAATTATTAAATCTAAGTTGATCAAACTACCTCTTCTACATCCAGTGAGAAGATCCAGATATTATTGTGCATATCTAGAATGTATGGGCATCACATAGATTCATATTTGGCATTAACAAGTATATACAATAGATAATTGCCAATGAGGATCCTATACAAAGTAAATCAGTCAAAAAATCTATAGTAACATTGAAACACATTCACAAAGGGTCAAATTAGAAATAATACAAAAGTGGTTACCAAAGCATAACTCAGAACAATAAAAGGATAAAAAAGCAAAATCAGATCAAGAAATAGTACCAAAAGCATAGGTAAAGCATGAAAAAGATGTAAATATACCTCTCCAAAATGAGGCTCAATTTTTAAATTAGTATGGGTTTGGTCAAAAATATATACAACAGTTTGATTATCAAGGTCAAGGATTGGGCAAGCATGCTCAAGGCATCACTACTCCTATTATAGGAGTTGATAATATATGTCACCAAGGTTTGGGATTTATTGAAAATCCTAAGGAAAATCATTCACATACATAATTTATCAAGGAAAAAGATCCAGATATAACAAAAGTCAACACCAACATTCCATTGGTTCAAAATCAAGATGATAATGATGAGTGGAACAATACAAGTTATTATAATTTTCAAAATATCAATAATGAATGTAAATATTTAGAGTCATATTTATAGATATTCCCTCATGCTTCACAATCACATATGATTCCTTTGTTTGATACAGGACACCATGACAGGGAGTCTCTTCTAAGACTCATCGATTAATATCATTTTTTTCTTAGCTTACTTATACATAGTTTCTTTCTGCTTACTTGTACATAATTTCTCAACTTACTTGTAAATATCTTATTTCAAAATACAAAAACATTCAAATTACTCAAAACATCAAAAACTTTTCTATTATATGCATTATCCATGCTTTACATTTCTACTACCATGATAGACTTACATTTTATTATTCTATACTATTATTTTTTTATTCATCTACATTACCATGCTTCACTTGATCTTTTTTGAGTGTGTGTAGTGACACCCAGATCTTTGATTGCTTCACTCTACCCATTGAGGGGGCATCCTAATTTTACATTCGAGACATACATCAACATATCTACCCATTAGGGGCATCTTCTACATGACTACACCATCTAGGTTATGTCATTCTTACACCACACACTCTAGTTATCATGTTGATGTACATTACTTACTAGCCTACACAGATTATTCTATCGACACTCATTAGTATATATAACACTTGTGTATTTCTTAGCATATACCTAGTCTTGTACTACATGTTTTACATTCACTTTTTGCTTTGATTAGTTAGATGCGATAATATATCTAGCATTTACATGCCTTCCTTTCTTGATTTGAGTAGATAGATGTGTTTGCATTTCTTAGTTCCTATTTTGTTACTTATGTGGCCTTAAGACATTTACCAATGTCTTTAGCTTATACTCTTAAATGTGCTTGTGGCACTTGTGCCAATCTTATTTGTTTGTAATTATATGTGCATGTGGGCATTTTAACATGTCTTGTATGTTTGATTTATTATTTTGAGTGACATATGCCCATGTCCCTTGTTTACTTGGCCCCTTGGCCTCTTTTATATGCTTCTTGCTTCTTGTCTTGTGTGCTTGCTGGCTTCTCAGTTGTTTGCAATGCCATGATCCACATCATGCATTATCTTTCCTTCTTGGATGCCATGATGGACATCATGCTCCATCCCTCTTTGAAAACTAACAACTAATAATTAACTAGATTTATAATTTCAATTTAGTATAATATACATGCTATTACATTGTTACATCTATCTAGGCATACCCCTATTGATCTAACAATCTCAAATACAAAATGTGCTATATCTTGAGACATCTTTTGGATTATCATTTCTATATTATGCATTTTATTGCATAACACACTTGTAGGGCTCTTTATTTTAAGAGTAGTCATTGTAGGGTCTTCTTTCCTACCCTTAGAAGAGGGCAAAACAAACATGGGTTTTGTCATAGAGGTTAGAGCCTTCTATGGTTCAAAAAATTAGTTTTTAGAACACTCAAAACAATAATTAGAGTTAAAAACATGTAGAATAGACTATAAAATAGGGACAAATATAGAACAGTCATTAGAAATAGTAAAGGAAAAGAATGCCAAAATTAGACAACAATGTCAGACACCGAAGTGTTCATTTTTAGGCACTCTTGTCCAAATAACCAAAAACCCAATTTTTTTAGAAATAGACAGAAAGGTAAGGTCAATTATAATTTTTAGCTATAATTTAGTTTAGATTGGGTAGTTTTAGTATAATTTTACTAATATTATCCATATATAGGGGGCATCATACATGGTATGATGTCTCTCACTTCTAGTTTTAGATTAGGTAATTGGTACAATTTTCAGATCAGAATCCATGTTCCAAACACTAGTGATTGGGGGCAATGTGTGCAACACATTTGCCTTTTTTTCTTTGTAGTTAATTATAATATCTAGGTATTCTTAGTAGTTGCATGCCTTATTCTATTTGTAGTTGGTTGACATTATTTTAGAGTGGCTTTCATATAAGCCTAGTTCTTAGTTTTGGAGTGGATTTTATACAAGCCTAATCTCTACCTTTCAGAGTGGCCAAAATTGGCCTAGTTATTAATACACATTTAGCTATCCATGCCACATTACCATATTATAGAGTATTCATGGGCTTCATGAGCCATCTCATATGACACACATTCATACCAGTATCAGTTCATAGTTCACACTTAGGGGGAAATGATGGAGCTAAAGGACTAGCTATCCTTGTATTCTTGAGCCACTTAGAGGGATTGGACACATAGTCTAAACATCAATTAACACATGCATGATCACATAGTTTCACACTTAGTGGGTAATGATGGATCCAAAGGAATATCTAGCCTTTTTATTCTTGAGCTACTTACTTATAGGGATTAGACACATAATCCAAATATTGATTAACACATGCATGGTCACATAGCTTCACACTTAGTGGGTGATGATAGAGCCAAAGGGCTAGCCTTTGTATTCTTAAGCCACTCTTAGGGAATCAAGTACTCAAATCCATTCATGATATTACTCTTGGTATAACACATACCTAACATCACTCAACATCACTCAAACATCACTCAACATCACAATAAATTTATGCTTCACGCTGTGCTCTCTCTATGAACACTCAGAATCACACATCTTCATGGGCTTCACCCTTACAGGTAAGTTTAGGTATGATTTTTACTTTTCTTTTATCATAGTATTATGCTTTAATACATCACTAGAATAAAGGGGGGGGGGAAATGTAGTCATATAAAGTGTCTAAATTGGTAGTTTGAGTGTGGCTTATGACACCCTATCTATAGCTCCTTTTTGCATGGTCTTGTGACCCTTATAGACACCTTCTTGCTCATTGCCAATCATCTTGAACCTTCATAATGATCATTCCACCTTAGTGAAAATATATTTCCTAGGTCAATCTTATTCACCCAAGTCCTAAGCCTATAGGATATGAGTGCCATATTTGGATTATAGTGTCAGACTCTAAGGTGTTTTAATTTTGATGCTCTTATCCATTTTCACTTTGAGCCATAATGGTCATTTTCATCTAGTCCCTATCCTTAATCATGTTGAATTAGCATGAATACATCTAACCCATGACCAATTATTCCCTATAAAATCCCATTCAAAGCTCATTTATAAGGGGAGGTGACCAAAATTACAAAGTAAGCAAGAATACAAACAAAACACTACGAAAAATTTCCGTATTCTCTACATAAAATCACCTAACACAACTGTAAACATACTCAAACCCTCATACCAATCCCTAGACACCTCAAACACTATCAAATTTGCATTTTTCATCTGTATCACTCTATGACACAAAGCACACTAGGTGGGACAACTATATATGGCTTGATCCCTCTTCAGAGTATTGGTATGTAGGCAAAATGCCCACATAAAGGGTGTGGATTGCACATTCAATACATCTTACACACTAACCCCCCTCTTTCTCAAGTGATTCAAATATCATTTTATCAAGCATGATCGAGGATTAGGGTTTGAAGACAAAATTAACTCTAAAATGAGTTTCATCGATAACCAACACTCAATTTTACATAGGTAAGTTCACATAAAAAAAAATCAAGAACCCAAAATGTTTTAGGTCTTTCTAATTAGTTTGGATATTAGTGGTAGGAAAAAACAATAACATTAGACACCAAAGTGTCCACTTTTTGATGCCCCTATACTTTTGTCAAACAAAATCTAGATTTAGGTTTATGACACTATCCTAGTCTTGTATAGCCATTTTCAACCTCTGTATGAATCATCTCAGTCTATTTCCAACTAAGTTATATTTCTTTCTATTTATTTCTATTTTTAGAAAGGTGAAAAAGATTAAAAAATTGCTCAAATTAGGGCTGTAATTATTACTATATTTTGTACTAATTTATTAATATAAACCCTTAACTAAAATAGGAATACAACTCCATTATTACCAAAAAAGATAAATCAAAAGTTCATCATTAAATAGAAGTTATCCTTTGGATGACCAATAGTCATCCAAATCTGACAACACTTTAATTACTTGTTTGTCTTATTCATGAATACAAACATTGTATTCCATCTCAGTAGCAAGAAATGGTACCAATTTAGTTTTCAAACTAGTCGTGTTGCCATCAATTTCTTACCTAATTCTTTTTAGCAATTTGACTTCCCTTTGTGTTTTTGGCTTAAACTTAGCTCTCTTTTCTACAATCCTCTTTTCAATAGTGTGAGGAAGAATATCTATGGTTTTTATTCTATCAACATAACCCTGGGTCCCCAAATTCAATCTCTCAAACCTTAAGAGAGGCTCACTATGGGAACTTGATAGATTCAAATTTCTACATTTTCCAGCAGGATCTACATGAGAAGGGAAAGGTGTATCAAAATGAATGGCCATATTCCTAAGATCTTTAGCATTGGATATTTCTAATTTAATCTATGCATATTGGTTTATATACAAAATATCATTAATTGGTTCACCTCTAAAATTAGGGGGATACAAAGATAAATGTCGAGGATCATGATCTAAGTGGTGAGATGAACTAATTTGAGAAGGTTTATAGGTTTCAAACATATGAACATGGAAACCCTTATAACCTCTATTGAATAGATTAATAGGTAGATTACTCAAAATATCTAAAAACTTAGGATCATAAGCATCAAAGTGAATGGTCATTCTTGTCCCTCTATGAAATCTAGGTCCAAAACATCCTACACAAAATCCACCCCTATGAAAACCTCTATTAAAATTTGACTGGTTAACATTACTATTGGAAATTTATCCCCATCCTCTATTATCATTACTTCCTATTGGATAGTCCCACCTAAACATAGTGGACAATCTGAAATATAAAAGCAAAAACCTAAGACTGAGAAACAAGTATCTAAGAAGCAAAACTGAAAGTTGAAACTTAAAACCACATTATAGCTTAAATTTATCACACTGTATCTGAATCAAAATCTATATTGAACCTCATAAATTAAATATAATATTTTGATATCAACTTCAAAATATCAAATAATTTTAATCTCAATATCCATTTTCAAAGAAAAGCTTAAAACTTCAATTTTGAGATTAAATTTCAAATAAAATCTCATGTTTTTCACATTATATTTATTTCCATTCAAAAGTACCCATATATATTTATAAAAGTTTATACCAAATGATTTGTTTTGAATTTTCTCATAATGGTCCCAATTTCCAACACTGTTAACTATATCATTTATACTGAAACTAGCTATCTGTAAAAAAACTTTTCTGAGGTAAACCAACATGTTTAAATCATAATAAAAGACCAAACATCCCTATGATTTTATATACTCTAATATTCTCAAACCAAACACTCATGAATCCTGATCAATCACTAGTTATTCAAGGCATATAACAACTATACCTTACTTATGTCAAAAAATTTCCATGTATGCAAGTTTTATATTTTTAAGATAAAACCATTATTCATTTCTTTTCCAAAACCTAGAATAAAATTGAATGTCATATGCTTAAGATGAAAAACCCTAACTTGTGCTACATTGAAACTCAAAAAAATTATAATGTATCCTATCATATCTATATGAACTAACTGACCTCTTCATCCATATATATATTTGATAACTTTAACATATGATTTGTAAAAATAAATAACCACATATGTAACCAAAACTGTATTCACTAAATTATGTCAATATTTTTTGAGGTCCATACCATCATTGTTTCCAAACTCATTCATCTCTTTGTCTAGGAAGTTACTTAAGCTTTCATCATAAATTGGACCAAGACAAAACCCTAGGTTTGATATCAGTTTCAAGTAGAAGATATCTGCATAATTATCTTTCCAACAATATTTCAAAATTAAAACAAACAACTTTTGTGCATGATGACAACCGATAAAGATTTGAAAACTTTCTATTATTTATAAAAAAATGCATATAACTTTTATCAATTTTAACTTCACAAGAAACAACCTTTTAAATGTTTAATAAAAGTAATAGGATTTAAAACATCTATATGCAGAGGATTTTCCAAAAATTAAGCCATAATTTTAGACTTTCTAAAAAAAATAAAATCTTGATAAGTCGATAACCTCAAACTAATTTCAAAGCCACACTGTCACTTACTCAATATTCCTTTAAACAATCTTATAAATTATTAACAAAACCTACACCTTATTTTGATAGTCAAAATATATTTTTTATCAACCCAAAAAAACTTTTGAAAACCAAAAACTCTAAATACATGTGGAAAGATTATTAGAAAATCTTATCTCAAATTTCTCCAAATTTATGGATAACCCTAAATTCATTTAGTCATGTAAGGTTTAAGCTATGCAAAATTAAAATAAATATTTATATTTTCCTTATACAACTACATGTAGATAACTTCTATAGAAAACTTGAATCATAAACTATATAAGAGGAAAATCTGTTTGCATATAACCAACTAATAAAGTTTTGCACAATAGATCAATACATTCTCAAAAACTTTTCAAATAAATTTTGATTCTTTCCAAATAGTTTCCATGTAGACAAATTTATACAAATTTCACATTACTATCCACATTTCACCAATAAAATTACCCAAAAATAGTAAAAACTTCCCATTTGAAAGAATTATTTCTTATTGAAACTATAAGCCTTTCATAGAATAACTAGTTTTGCATAACATACCTAGCTTCATTTTCCTTAATTTTTTTTTTTGACTGTCAACCTTCAAAATCAATCCACTACCCCAAAGAACTAGAGCTCTACTCCCATAGATGAGCTTGTGAGAATGAAATATAAAACAAGAATTCTGAGATTTTATTATGCCAACCTAGCTCCATAACCAACTCACAATGTATCCAAATCAGATTAGTTTACATTAACCAATTTCATTTTTACCTTCTAAATTTCTATCAGTATCAATAAAACTATCCATGACTATCTCTTCATTATATCTCATTAGCCAATTACCAATTTTTGAGGAATAGACCATTTTAATTAATGCTCTTGCCACCAAATCCTCATCTCGATCTCAAAGCCTCAAGATTATGCTTTTGCATTTAATACCCATGTCAACTCATATGCCATAATAGATCAAAATTCCAACTAACCAAATTAAAACACATTGAATATGTTTTATGATCAACCAAAAAGGTCCTTGACACTTAGTATATTAATCTAGTCCCATGGTAAACCTTACACACTATAAATAACCATGACCCAAATTTGTAATTTTGAATTAAACCATGAATGATATGATATGATTCTTTAGCCTTCAATCAATTTGAATGTGAATGCAAAATTTTAAAAGCTCAAATGAATCCTTATAACATTGTTATTTTGGTTCATGCATAAGTCTAAAGTTGATAGCCAACTTATAAGTTTATGCGTAATGAAATATGAAGGAATGGTGTATATGCATTGATATTATATTCACCAATCTTGAATACTTATTCAAAAATTAAGATAACTGAGACTTATTATATCCACTAGATAATCATAAAAGGAGCAAGGCTGCAAGATATATGAAATAACAATGAAAATATTGCTAAACCAATAGTAGTGAATGAAACTGAGCCACAGTGAGATCTTATATCTTCAAAATAGATTTTAAATGAATCAATTTCAAATGAAATTTTTTGGAAGATGCCATCTCACCATTATTTATCATGAATTATGAATCAAATCAACTAATGAAGATCAAAACAATATCATAAATCAACTAAAATGACTGAAAACTAAAAGTCCATGTGTCAACTGAAACTGTCAAAAATGCAATGAATCTAAAGATCAGAGCAACTAATCACACCTATAACTATATATGCATATTTTATTCATTAATACACCATGATTTTCAAAAAAACTTAAAACATAAATAAAATTTTATCAATCAATCATTACTATTTCACAATAAAAAATATATCTAAAAATACTATCAATCAATAAGGTCCTCAAAATAATTTTAGGCTTTATGATAGGGTCATCTCTATGGCAGTAAGTATAGATTTTAAAAAAATTTAGGGGGGTATAGAAAATAGGCATAACACATCCCTCTTGCTGGTGTATTTATCATAACCTTAATATTGAAATACTTAAGTTAGAAGACCTATTATTGAGTTGTGTGATCATATTTTAGTCTTATTTTAGTTCATAGTGTAATCATAGGAAAGTGGAGGAGATTTGGTGCATCACCCATTTTATGTTTAATTTTGATTTTATCTTTCCCCTTTCCTTAAAATTTGAGAAAGTAGTAGTAGCTTAGGTGTAGCATCAAGGGAGCCATCCCTCTTAGGAGGTTATCTCTAGTCATAGGCCACCCACAACCTTAAAGAGTTCCCATTATGTCAATTGGGCAGGGAAACCTAAAACACCTCTTCAAAGGGTACAATTCAAAGTGAAAAAATTTCAAAAGAGTCTAAAGAACTATGTTTTAATATGGTTATATTACCTTCCACCTCAGTTAGTTAGTACTTTCCTTCCTCTATCTGATCAATTTATAACACATTTATAATCAACATTGATGATAATATCTCTTATGCATGTTGAGGTATGTTCTTATTGTTGTGTTGAGACATTAACATTGTCATTGATGTCAAAGTTAATTGAGTGTCATTGATGTTCTAGAGGTGTTATTGTGAAGATGCATGGTAAGTGATCATGATGACTTAAGCATGGTCTAATAGGTCCTTGAGTTCTCGATAAGGTCTTGGCATAATGTTATGATATGAAAAGATTATGAGTAGTGTTATTTTGTATTGCTATGAGAGATCATCATAAAGAGTGTGTTTATTGTGTTGAAGTGCTTGTTGTGCTAAGGTCATTATTGAGAAAGTTCATAAGAGTAAGTCTGTGGACAAGATGTATTGAGAAACTTAGTCTTGCCTTGGTGAAGGCATGATTAGTAAAGCTTGGTGAAGTGAGTAGACTGAGGCTTGTAAGAAGATATGTGGATCATATCTAATTTTTTAAGATATTATTTGTGATCTAAATAAAGAGTCTTGAAGGTCTTAAAGTGGTATGGTGCTTAGTAGGTCTATTTGATGAACTAGTTCTTGAGCATGGATATGGCTTGTAGAGGCATGATTGTGGTGATATGGATGTGTATGACCTCAAAGTTATGAAATGTAGTGTTATAATGTGAGAAAGGTGTTGAGTCAATCACATGACTCTTAGAGTGAGCCAAATGGGTAAGCTCTTCTTTAGTGGTCTTCTCATGGACCTAGTCTTAAGATCCTAAGTGGTATAATGAGGTATCATGAGCAGTTTGAGAATTTTGAGAAGAATAATGGTAGTTTTTGAGAATGGTATGAGGTTATTGATATTATTATGAGGTTTTGAGAGTAGTGTAAGAGGTTTCAAGGTGTGTTCAAGGTATAAATGTGGCTTACAAGTATAGGACTAGTGTGCAAAGAGACCTAGTGTGGCCTAATTAGGGGTCAAGTTTAGTTTTCAAGGTATAAGATCTCATGTGAGATTTTATAGAGGTGTGATAGGTTTTTTCAAGAGTGATCATGATTTTTTAGGTATTTTATTGAAGGAAAAACCATATAAAGTGAAGTTAAGGTCTCTCGAGTGCTAGAATGAGGTGTTGGAGACTTGAGAAGGTTTTTCTTATGCTAGTTGGCATGTGAAACCTATGCATAGGGTAATAAGTAGTTCATGGTAGTTGGGTAATGGTAGTAAATGTATTTTAATTTCATTGGTTTTGGATTTGAATTAAAATCCTTTATGAATGATTATTAAGAGTGGAAGGTAGTCTAAACCCTCTTAGAACCCTAATGGTGACCCGATGTTGGGGTTTTTATTTTTGAGTGCCCAAAATGGATTGGTAAGGATAGTTTGTTGATTTTAAAGTGTAATGTAATCTCTTAGGTATCTCCAATTTATATTGAGTGTTTATGAGAGTGAATGGAAGCTATAGGAAATCCCTTATTTCTCAAATTTTTGTTATAGCAAGTAAGGTTGACCAAGTTAAAGTATGCAAATGATTGGATGACAAAGTTTGAGAGTTATATTTTTTAACATGTAGGTTTTTGATTTGGTATAGTTCTTGAGGTGTGTAAATTTGATATTATGAGATGGCCAGTCGCTAGCAAACATAGTGAAGTAGTTTAGTGCAAATCTAGGCAGTGATGAAAAGGTAGTTTTTGATGTTGTTTACTAAAGAAGTGATGGTTCTTAGTGATTGAAGTTATTTTTTGGGAATTTTATTTCCTATTAATTCTTTTTATAGTGTTTTTAGTTTGTGAAAAATGTTGAAATACTTGTTCCAAAATGGCCTGTCTGAGTGAGTTAAGATTGTGTGTAGTAAGGCTCTATAATGAGTTTGTAAGTTGAATTATTGAAATAAGACCATGATGTTTTTATATTTTTGAGTTATCTATAGGTATCATAGGTTAATATTAAATATTTTTCATCATGAAAATTCCCTATGTTAATGTGTAAATTCAAAAGGCATGTTGACTAGTTTTTGAGGTTTTTTGTAGTTTTGAGTAGTCTTATAACAGAGATGAGTTTGAGGTGATTTGCTTAGATTTGAAGAGTATAATTAACATGAAGAAATTTTTAGGGTTTCTAAGGTTATTATAAGTTCATTTAAGATTCATTAAATGTTACTATATAGATGTTGGTGGTCAAATGATCATGACTGGGTTTTGGAGCTTTCTGGCAGTTGAAAGTGAGATTTTTGAAGAGGTGTTTTTGAGTCTTTGGAGCCTAAGTGATGGAGTATAATGAATTTTAAGATAACCATGAGATCATGAATTTTAAATTAATATGTGGATTATGTCTATATTGTGGTTTTATAGGTTGTTTGAGCTTAGTATTTGAAGATAATATTTTTGGGGTAATTAGGCCTAATAGGTCTTTAAAGCCTAATTGTGCTTTCAAGGTTTGAGTGAAATATTTGTGACTTATTGAGAATAGAGGAGGTAAGTTTTAGTTTATAATTAAGTGTTTTAAAGGTTTTATTTCATTGGTGAGGGATATCTGGGACATAGTGGTTCAAGTTGTTTTATGGAGAAGATAGACCTAATGCCTTAGGTCTCTATTAGGCCTAAAAGAAGAATAAGGTCTAAATGTGTTTCGATAACCTAATAATGATATTATTTTGATTTATTCCTATGTTTAATGTGTCATAAGACATGTTTTTTTGATTAACCCTAATGGATTAACATCTTGGCTGACCAAGAGTGTGAGTGTTCTAGTGATTGGTATAAGAATAAGGCCTAATAAGCCTATTTGGGCTAGTTAGAGGATTGGTGAGGATGAGCTAATAAAATAAAAGATTAAAGAGATTAATAAGGTATGATTGGAAATAATACATGTGTACAATAAATATGTATGAATATATAACTAATGTCCTATTCATGAATAAAAATTCATATGACCAAATCATATTAAAAGTACTTGTTGAGTATGAGTAAGTTGAAGCAAGTAAGATAGAACATCGAAGAGGTTAAAGTAGGTATTATAGATCATCAAGAGGGTAAATAAAAATAATCATGAAAATATGATAGGGTTACATAATTTTATTATCAAGGTCATATGACCTAACCTAGTCAAGAAGAGGGCTAATTGAGCGAAGAAGGTAAAGGATAGTTTGTGCTTTTGTGAGAAGCAAATTTGAGTGTGAAGAGAAAAAGAAGTTGATCATCATAAGTTGAGTGAGAAATAGGTGTCCAATGGTGATCAAAGGTTCTAAGTGGTTGAGTTTGTGTTGAGTCACTTAGGGGGTTGATGCCTCCTTACAAGTTGGTACTTGCTAAAGGCCTAATTGAGTTGGTGTTTGACTAGTGAGGGGTTGGTGCTCCTTGTGGGGTTGGTGCCTCACTAAATATTGATTAATTAATTATATGACTATAGTCAAAGCTATGTTTTAGTGTATTTTATCCCCCATGAGGGTTTCCCACATATATCTTATGTTCATATGTTGTATGCTTATGTGGATACTTGTTTATGCATTGGTTGATATATGTGTTTGAATGAATACTTCATGAATGATAAGTGCAATTGAATGATTATTTTAAGGGAAATAATTTACCCCTCCCCATCATAGTATCTATAATTATAAAAATTGGAATCTTATCTCATCCTTTGAGAGAGGCCTAAAAACCTAAAGGTGATCCTAATAAGCACAAGCTTGAAGTATGATAATGAAAATGTTTATCATGATTGTAATGATGGTCTACGAAACAATAATGGTACTGGAATAGTTGACTATGAAGAATAAGGATGAAAATATGAGTCATGATCAACTCATAAACCAAGGTGAGTTATGTTTTACTATAGGACTTAATTTATATTTGAAAGAATGTCAAAAGTGTTATTTTCTAGCTCAGAAGGATTATGTAGAAACCAAGTCAAAGGTCAAGCCTAAGTTGATGGTCAAGTTTATAAAGACATTGAAGACATGTTGAGATAAAGATATAGGTCCAAGTGTCTCATATTTGATTAATTAATGTTGTGTTGAGGTCATCACATAGATGGAATAGGTCAAAGCAATAAAGTGTCTTCTAGAACCTCATTTTAGGCCTTGTAAAAAGTGTTGAGTTGTGGAGCTAAAAGCTTCACTAATGAGCCAATGTGGAGGTTGCTAGGCTTACATAGTAACTGGCATCAGTTAGAACCAACTGACATCAATTAAGGGTTGACCAGCATTGGTCATCATCAGATAGAACCAACTGGCATCGGTTAGGGGTTGGCCGGCATCAGTCATCTTCAGACCAACACTGACTTCTGTACGTTTCCAGAATTGTTTTATTTTTAGGAGGTTCTATTTTTATGAGAATAGATTTGAGCCTTTAATTTAAGAGGTGGATCTAAGGGTGGTGAATGCATGGCTCATGAACCCTAGTGTTGTAGTATTCTATATATTAGGGTTAGATCCTCATAGCATCTAGACAATTCAGTAATTGAGTTGATTGTAATTGATTGAGAGAGAGAGAGAGAACTCTTGAGGGAGAATTACTATACATCTAAGAGGTGTGAGGAGAGAGAGATTTCTTCATTGTATTTCCTTCTGGAAGAGTTTAATATAGATTGGTTGTTTCTTGTATCTCTTATTATTTGCTATTTTTGATTTCTAGTTACTTATTACTTCTAGTTTCAATTCCATGTTTAGTTGATTATACAAAAGTAATCAATTATACTCTAAGATCTTGACAACTAGTATCAGAGTGTGTTAGTGTTTGTTGATTATAGAATTCACTCACGGGGGTTTCTGATTGAGTGTGAGCAAAGCGATGGTAGAAGAAAGTAAACTAAGAATGGAGAAATTCAATGGCAAGAATTATCAATTATGGAGGATGTAGATTGAAGATTATCTATATCAGAAAGATCTATATTTACCATTGCAAGGGGTTTCAAGGAAGCCCACAGATATGGAAGATGAAGAATGGAATGTTATTGATAGAAAGGCTCTTGGATCTATAAGGTTGAGCCTAGCAGCTTCTGTGCTTTCCAACTTATCATAGGCAAAGACAACGATAGAGTTAATGGATACTTTGGCAAATTTATATGAAAAACCCTCAGCTTTGAATAAGGTATATATTATGAAGCAATTATTTAATTTGCAAATGCAAGAAGGTGGATCTGTATCTAGTCATCTTAATGATTTCCATACAATAGTAAATCAGTTAAATTCAGTCAAAATAGTTTTTGATGATGAAATTAAGGTTCTCTTAATCTTATACTCTTTACCTAAAAGTTGGCATAGTTTGGAAATGGTAGTTAGTAATACTGCATCTACTTCAAATATCTTGAAAGTTGATGATGTTGTTAGTGTAATCTTGAATGAATAAATTCATAGGAAAAGCACAGGGGAAACATCAGGTAATGCTTTAAGTGTTGAAAGTAGGGGAAGGCAAAGAGAGAAGGGAAAGCAAGGGAAATCAAAGTCAAAGATGGGAAGTAGATCCAAATTCAGAAATGGAAGAATAACTTGCTAGAATTGTGGAAGAAAGGGCATGCAAAGAAATATTGTTGGTTGAAGGATAACAAAGAAAATCAGCATGAAGTAATAAAGAAGCAAAAGTTACAGGTATTGTTGCACATGATGCTCTTATATTTTCTTTGGATAATAAAGTAGAATCATGGGTTTTAAATTTTGGTGCCTCTTTTCATGCAACCCCAAATAGAGAATTTTTCAATGATTATGTCTATGGAGATTTTGGAAAAGTTTATTTAGGGGATGATGAGCCTTGTAAAATTGTTGGCAAAGGAAAAGTGCAGCTGAAATTGCAAAATGGCAACACATGGGTGTTGAAGGATGTCATGCATATACCCATCCTGAAGAAGAATCTAATTTTTGCAGGAAAGTTGGGTGATGAGGGTTGCACAGTAACTCTCACAATTGAATCTTGGAAAGTTTTCAAGGGTGCACTTGTATTACCAAAAGGTAAGAGATTAGGTACACTTTATCTATCTACTTGTATTACTGATTATTCTCCTTCTATCTTATCTACTTCAGATGTAGATGCAAAGTTGTGGCACTGTAGGCTTGGTCATATGAGTGAGAAGGGAATGAATGTTCTTAAGTCAAAAAGTAAGCTTTCATATTTGAAAAGCATAGATCTAGATTTATATGAGCATTGTATTTTTGGGAAATAGAAGAAAGTGAGGTTTCTCAAAATAAGGTCAATAAAGAAGAAGCACAAGTTGGAGCTTGTTCACACAGACGTGTGGGGACCAGCTCAGGTAGCTTCTATTGGAAGATTACATTATTATGTTTCTTTCATTGATGATGCTACAAGAAAGGTATGGGTTTATTGCATAAAGAGGAAATATGATGTTTTTGACACATTTAAGAAATGGAAAGCTTTGGTTGAGAATGAAACAGGTTTGAGATTGAAGTGCCTTAGATTTGACAATGGTGGTGAGTACTACAGCAATAAATTCAATAGTTACTATTATATGAGTGGAATACGTAGGGAAAGGATAGTTCCAAGGACACTTCAACAAAATGGAGTTGCTGAAAGGATGAATAGAATAATAATGGAGCGTGCACAGAGTATGAGGTTGCATGCCAGTTTGCCCTTACAGTTTTGGGTAAAAGCTGTAGATACTGCAGTTTACCTAATTAACAGAGGACCTTCTACTACACTAGATGGTGGAATTCCAGAAGAGGCTTGGATAGGTGGGGGTAAATCTTTCATTTCTTAGAGTTTTTGGTTTTGAAGCTTTTGTGCACATTGATAAAGAAAATAGAAAGAAGCTAGATGCTAAATCTATGTAGTGCACTTTCACTGGTTATGGTTTTGGAGATTTCAAATTTTAGTTGTGGAATTTAGAAACTAAAAAATTTATTAGAAGCTATGATGTTGTTTTCAATGAGAAGGTGATGTACAGTGATCAGCTCAAGAGGCTAAATAATTTTGAGCAGGGCAATCTTGATTTGGAAGAGGTTATGATCCAAAATGAGCTCGCGGGTAAAAATCATCACTCACAGAAAAACACATAGACCTACGTCGGTCAGGTGGAAATCAATGTCGGTCAGGTGGAAATTGACATTGATCAAGAGGAATCAACATCGGTCAGGTGCAGACTGACATCGGTCAGAGATGATTGGGATCGGTCACTGTCAGAAGAAAATTTGGGTAGACAGTAAGCTATAAACAAGTCTCAAACA
The DNA here is from genome assembly GCA_037957365.1 of Torreya grandis. Taxonomy (NCBI): domain Eukaryota; kingdom Viridiplantae; phylum Streptophyta; class Pinopsida; order Cupressales; family Taxaceae; genus Torreya; species Torreya grandis. The sequence continues at coordinate 3,950,141 of JARHVA010000140.1, forward strand.
CCCATAAGGAGGTCTAAAAGGGTAAGTAAACCTCCAATTCATTATTCCCCTTCTTTATATTATTTGTTGCTTACTGATGGTGGAGAACTAGAAAGTTTTGATGAGGCAATATAGGTAGAATCTAGGAAACAATGGGAGCATGGCATGAATGAGGAAATTGATTCCCTTGAAGAGAACCATACGTGGGATTTGGTTGAGTTGCTAGCCAGAAAGAAAGCACTGAAAAACAAATGGGTATATAGGTTAAAGTAAGGAAAGAATGGAAAAATGAAACATAAGGCCAGGTTGGTATTAAAGGGATTTGAACAGAAACTAGGTATTGATTTTGGTGAAAATTTTTCTCCTGTAGTAAAGATGACTTCCATTCAGACTGTATTGTCTTTAGTTGCTGTTGAGGATTTGCATCTTGAGTAGCTTGATGTTAAGATACCATTTCTTCATGGAGATTTGGATGAAGAGATATATATGGATCAGCTAGAAGGTTTTGAGGTCAAAGGTAAGGAGAAAATTGTGTGCAGGTTGAAGAAAAGCTTATATGGTCTTAAGCAAGCTCCAAGACAATGGTATTTGAGGTTTGACAGGTTTATGACAGAGCATGGCTTTAGTAAATGTCAATCTGACCATTGTATTTATTTTAATAGATTAGATAATGGTAGTTATATTATCTTGTTACTGTATGTAGATGCTATACTTGTTGTAGGTTCACACATGCAAGAAATTACTGAGCTTAAGGTAAAATTAGCTCACACATTTGCCATGAAGGATTTACGAGCAGCAAAGAAAATCCTTGGCATGAGTATTAAGAGAGACAGGAAAAATTAGAGTTTGATTTTGTCTCAAGAGGATTATGTGAATAAGGTGTTGGAGAGGTTCAATATGCAAGATACAAAATCAGTAAGCACACCTATGGCTGGACACTTCAAGTTGAGCAAAGAACAGTGTCCTAAATCACATGATGAGGTTGAGTACATGAGTAGAGTTCCATATGCTTCAGCAGTTGGGAGCTTGATGTATGCAATGGTATGTACTAGACCAAATATTGCCCAAGCAGTGGGAGTTGTCAGCAAGTTTATGGCCAATCCAGGAAAGGAACACTAGAAAGCAGTTCAATGGATTCTCAGATATTTGAGAGGGACCAACAGTAGGCATTTATGCTATGGAGGGTCAAACACTTCTCTACATGGGTATGTAGATTCAGATATGGTAGGTGAATTGGATGGTAGAAAAAGCACCACAGGATATGTGTTCACTATTAGTGGAACAACGGTTAGTTGGATTTCAAAGTTGTAGAAGGTTGTTGCCTTGTCTACTACAGAGGCAGAATACATTACAGTCACAGAGGCTAGCAAGGAAATGATTTGGATGGCTCGGTTCATGGAAGAGATGGGAAAGGAGCAAGAGAGTTGTAGATTGTACAATGATAGTCAAAGTGTAATTCATTTGGCAAAGAATTCAGCCTTTCATTCAAGAACCAAACATATACAGCTTAGGTACCACTTCATTAGACAAGTATTGGAGGATGGACAATTGAAGCTGGAAAAGATCCATATGGATAAGAACCCTGCTGATATGTTAACAAAGCTGGTAACAAAGGAGAAGTTGAATCTTCATTCAACTTTTGTTGGTCTTCAAGATTGAACTTGAAGAGGGAAAAACAAGCCAGAGATGTTTAGAGGATGTTGCTGTACAGGTACAGGTGTAGCTATTTATCTCTAAGTGGGAGATTGTTGAGTTGTGGAGCTAAAAGCTTCACTAATGAGCTAATGTGGAGGTTTCTGGGCTTACATAGTAACCAACATCAGTTAGAACTAATCGACATTGGTTAGGGGTTGACCGGCATCAGTCATCATTAGATAGAACCAACCAACATCGGTTAGGGATCGACCGGCATCGGTCATCTTCAGATCAACACTAAATTCTGTGCATTTCTAGAATTGTTCTATTTTTAAGAGGTTCTATTTTTAGGAGAACAAATTTGAGCCTTTGATTTAAGAGGTGGATCTAAGGGTGGTGAATGCATGGCTCATGAACCCTAGTGTTGTAGTATTCTATATATTAGGGATAGATCCTCATAGCATGTAGACAATTCAGTAATTGACTTGATTGTAATTGATTGAGAGAGAGAGAGAGAACTCTTGAGGGAGAATTACTGTACATCTGAGAGGTGTGAGGAGAGAGAGATTTCTTCATTGTATTTCCTTCTGGAAGAGTTTAATATAGATTGGTTATTTTTTGTATCTCTTATTATTTGCTATTTTTGATTTCTAGTTACTTATTACTTCTGGTTTCAATTTTGTGTTTAGTTGCTTATACAAAAGTAATCAATTGTACTCTAAGATCCTGACAAAAAGGTATGTGTAGATATCTTGGTGAAGTAATCCTAGGTGTTTGAGAAGTTGTGTTACATTGTATGGGATTAATAGTCTAGTGCAGAAGATTTTAAAATTACTATGAGATAGTATTTTAATATGCTTGTGCATGTAAATGAAGTATTGGAGACACTCTTCTATCTATAGATGTATGAGATTACAGTAAAAAAGATTCATTTTGAGAAGATATCTATAGTGCAAAGTGAAACATTATTGAACATGGTTGGTCATTAAGTGTGCTTGAGAGAAAGCATCAACTTAGGGAGATATTTGTATTATTTATTGATATTTAGGACTAAGGTTCATATAATATTTTGCTAGAGGTGTGATTATAAGAGATGGGTTACAAAGTATATGTATGATGACTTGATCAAACTAGTCAAACTTATTTTCCTAGAATAGTTGTATAATGCCAAAAAGGTATACAAAGACATAGAAACATATTAGATGTTGGTGATAGGACTAAGGGCATGATGAATATTTTAGTAGGGAAGCAAAGATGGATATTATCCATCCTTATGTTAGTAGATGAGATGGATTCATGATGTATAAAAGTATGATCATGTATCTTTGTTTATGTTTGTATGATTATTGAGCATATATACATTAAGGTAATAAGAACCAAATGAGGAATTCAGATTGATCATGAGTTCCAAGAAGGCATATGAGTTATAGATTGGTTAGCAAGACCAATGAGATTATGAAGACCATTTGAAGTCTATTAACAAAGCTGGAAGTGTTGTTGAAAAGTAAGAAGTTATTCTTTATTTCAAACTATTATTGTGTAGTAGTTGGTAGTTGAGCTCTATAGCTCTATGTTAAGAGAGTGGTATTAGTTTGAGAGTTCTAATAACTCATTATATGAACTCAAGTTTCAAATACAATGAAAGATTCTTTAGTGGATGTCAAGAACAAGGTGAGAAGTTATGTGTTCTAAGTTCACCTAAAAATGGTATACATGGTGTTGGGAGGAACATGTGTCTAAGATGCTTCTTAGTTACTTTGTTATTGTGTGTTGAGTTTTTAGTTGTTGAAGATGGTTGTAATTAATAAAATGATGCTTTGTCAAATTAAGAGTTAATTATTCAATTATTTCTATATATAAAGCAAGGAGAGTGATGTTCATGTGTTTTAGGTATGCATAAGCTTAAGGGGAACATGGTTGAGTACTTTTGTAAGTTAAACTCTTGTTTGGTTGATCAGAGGAAGATTGATCTTATTTGGGGAAAAATCATGTTTTAGGTCTAAGGATCAGATGGTATTTTTAGGGATATATAGCTTGAAGAGATGAGAATGATCTACTTTGTTAGAATGTTTGCCATCAATGGCAAAGGGGGAGATTATTTAGGTATGTTCCTATTATTGTGCTGAGGCATTAATTTTGTCATTGATGTTAATGGTAATTGAGTGTCATTGATATATTAGAGGTTTTATTTTGAAGATGCATGGTAAGTGATCATGATGGCTTAAACATGTTCTAGTAGGTCCTTGAGTTCTGCATAAGGTCTTAGCACAATATTGTGATATGACAAGATTATGAGCAGTGTTATTCTGTATTACTATGATATATCATCAAGAAGAAAGTGTTGATTATGTTGAAGTGATTGTTGTGATAAGGTCATTATTAACCAAGTTCATACGAGCAAGTCTATATGGACAAGATGTATTGAGAAGCCTAGTCTTATCTTGGTGAAGGCATGATTAGTGAAGCTAGGTGAAATGAATAGAATGGGGATTGTGAGAAGATATATGGATCCTATCTCAAGTGTTTGGAGATGATTTTTGAGCTATAGAAGGAGTATTTAAGGTCTCAAAGTGCTATAGTGCTTAGTAGGTATGTTTGATGAACTAGTTCTTGAGCATGGATATAGATTGTAGAGGCATGATGGTGGTGATATGGATGTGTATGAGCTTGAAGTTGTGAAATTCAGTGCTAGATCATGTGAGAAAGATAATTAGTTAGTCACATGACTCTTAGAGTGATCTAAAGGGGTAAGTTATTCTTTAGTGGTATTCTTGTAGACTTAGTCTTAAGACCCTAAGTGGTAGAATGAGGTATCACAAGCAGTTTGAGGCTTGCGAGAAGAGTATTAGTAGTGTGTGAGCACAGTATAAGGTTTTAAGAATAGTGTAATAGGTTTCAATGTGTTTTCAAGGTTTAAATGTGGCTTATAGGTATAGGCCTAGTGTGTAAAGAGAACTAGTATGGTCTAATGAGGGATCAAGATCAATTTACAAGGTAATAGAGATCTACATAAAAAGTGAATATAAGGTCTCTCAAGTGCTAGAATGAGGTATCGCAAACCCGATAAGGTTTTTATTGTGTTCATTGGCATTTTCAACCTATGCATGGTGTACTAAGTAGTTCATGGTATCTGGATAAGGGTCCTAGGTTTATTTTCATGTCATTGGTTTTGGATTTGAATGGAAATCCTTTATTAATGATTGTTAAGAGTGAAAGGTAGTCTAAACCCTCTTAGAACCCTAATAGTGACCTAATGTTAGAGATTTTGTTTTTGAGTGACCATAATGGATTGGTAAGGATAGTTTTTTGATTTGAAGGTGTAATGGAATCAATCAAGTATATATAAGTGATATTGAGTGTTCAAGAGAGTGAATGGAAGCTAAAATAAATCCCTTGTCTTGGATTTTTATTATAGCAAGTAGGGTTAACCAAATCAAAGTATGCAAATGATTGGATGAAAAATTTTGAGACTTATATTTTGTGAACATGTAGGTTTCTTATTTGGTATAGTACTTCAGGTGTGAAAAATTGATATTACAATATGGCCAATTGCTAGTAGACATAGTGAAGAACTTTAGTGCAAATCTAGGCAATGATGAAAATGTAGTTTCTAATGTTATTTCCTAAAGAAGTGATGGTTCTTAGTGATTGAAGTTTTTGTTTGGGTATTTTATGTAATATTAATTCTTATTATATTTTTTCAATTTTTTGAAAATGGTTGAAATACTTATTTCCAAAATGCTCTGTCTGAGTGAGTTAAGACTGTGTGTAGTAAGGCTTTATAATGGGTCTACAAGTTGAATTCTTGCAATAGTACCCTAATGTTTTTATAAATAATAGTGATATAGAGGTATAATAGGTTCATATTAATATATTTTTCATCATGAAAAGTCCCTATTTTAGTGTGGAAATTCAAAAGGCATGTTGATTGGTTTTGAGGTTTCTGGCAGTTCTAAGTAGTCTTCCAACAGGGTTGAGTTTAAGGTGATTTGCTCAAAGTTGAAGATTATAATGTACATGAATATGTTTTTAGGTTATCTAAGTTTCTTATTAGTAAATTGAAGAGTCATTAAATTTTCATATATATATGTTGGTGGTCAAATGACCATGATCAAGTTTTAGAGCTTTTTGGCAGTTCAAAGTGAGCTTTTTGAAGAGGTGTTTTTGAGTTTTTGGAGCTTGAGTGATGGAGTATAATGAGTTTTATGATGACCATAAGGTTGGAATTTTTCATACATATGTGAATTGTGCATAAAATATGGTTCTATAGGTTGTTTGAGCTTTGTCTTTGAAGATAATGTTTTTGGGGTAATTAGGCCTAATTGTGCTTTCCAGGTGTGAGTGAAGGATTTGTTACTTATTGAAAATAGAGGAGGTAGGTTGAGGTTGATATTTAAGTGTTTTAAAATTTTTAATTCATTTTTGAGGTCCATATGGGCCATAGAGGTTCAAGTTGTTTTGTGGAGAAGATAGACCTAATACATTAGGTCTCTATTAGACCTAAAAGAAGAATAAGGTCTAAATGTGCTTAGACGACCTAATAGTGATATTATTTTGATTGATTAATATGTGTAAAATTTCATAAGAAATGTTTTTGTGATTAAACCTAATGGATTAACATCTTGGCCAACCAAAAGTGTGAGTGGTCTAGTGATTGGTATAAGAATAAGGTCTGATAGGCCTATTTGGGCTAGTTACAGGATTTGGTGAGGTTGAGATAATAAAATGGAAGATTAAAGAGATCAATAAGGTCTGATTGAAAATAATATAGGTGTATAATAAATAGGTATTAATATATAATTGATGTTTTATTCATGAAGAAAAGGCCATATGATCTAATCAGCTTTGAAAAGGTACTTATTGAGTATAAGTAAGTTGAAGTGAGTAAAATAAATTTGAAGAGGTTAAAGGAGGTCTTGTAGTCCATAATGAGGGTATAGATAAATAATCATGTAGATCTGATAGGGTTAACAAAGCTGATTATCAAGGTCATATGACTTAACCTAGTCAAGAAGATGGCTAATTGAGTGAAGAAGGTAAAGGACAGTTTGTGCTTGTGTGAGAAGTAGATTTCAGTGTGAAGAGAAAAATAAGGTGATAATAATTAGTTGAGTGAGAAATAGGTGTCCAAATGTGATCAAAGGTTCTATGTGGTTGAGTTAGGGTTGATTCACCTAGGGGTTTGGTGCCTCCTTGCAAGTTGGTGCTTGCTAAAGGCCTAGTTGAGTTGGTACTTGACTAGTGAGGGGTTGGTTCTCCTTATGGGGTTGGTGCCTCACTAAATATTGATTAATTTATTATAAAAATATATTCCAATCTATTTTTTAGTGTGTTTTATCACTGATGAGGGTTTCTGACATATCTCTTATGTTCATATGTTGTATCCTTACGTGGATGCTTGTTTATGCATTGGTTTATGTATGTGTTTGAATGAATAATTCATGAATGATAAGTGAAATTGAATGATTATTCTAAGGGAAATGATTCACCCCTAGTAGTTTTAATTCTAAAAATTCATGAATTGGGAAAATCAAGCAAGGGTATAATGAGCCATTTAGGGAATATGTAGTTCAATACAAAACCATGCTAGCTAAGATGACCATTCAAATAACAGAAAATGAGCTATAATACATCTTAAAACAAAGCTTGATTACACCACTTCATGAGTCCATATTATTAAAAAAATTAAAGTCTTTTGATAAGTTATGATATATAGTGAGAGATTTGTAAGTCAATCTCCTTTCACTAAATAATCAAAAGTACACTTCTACTACTACTAGTTCAAATGCCAAGTTTCAAAGTAAGCCAAATTATAGGGGTAAATCAAATGAGAACAAGAATGAATCCAAGCTTATAATAAATTAAATATCACAACCTACAAAGAGACTTCTCTTACTTTCTCCATAGAAGATTCATTTTTCACATTACCTCAACCTCCTTAAAAATTGCTACAAAAGTTACTTGAGTGCAATATTTTATCTCTCCCTCTACCACTAATGCTTGATACAAACAAACCTTTACCTAGTGTATATGATTAGAAAGCTTATTGAAAATATCACTGATGTGTTGGACATTATACAAACATATTCTTTAAGTTAGGGTAGAAGGTGCAATATCTTATCAATAACAACTCTACTAATTGAGCACACCCATAGAGGACTTTGGAACACAATAAAATGGGAGATATAAGTTGAAAATATTTTATGACCCATTTTAAAAACATGAGGAAACATAAATTAAGGGTACTTTTGAAGTACATTTTACATACCATGTGTATCCTCATCATGAGACATATAGTAATTCAATATACAAGATTATTGGGAGAATTATGAGAAAAGTACCAAAATGACCTATTATTACTTGTGAAGATAGTGATATCTTCAGTGATGACTTAGATTTATATGCATTGTTAATATGAGTTCACATTAATGAGCACCTTAAATAAAGTGTTAGGGTTATTAATGATTAAAGTGAAAATATTTTCACCATGACACTTATTAACTCTCTTAGATACACACAAAAGAATATATAAGATACTACAAGAGTGATTTAAGGGTTTAATGGACACACACATGACACCCTTAAACATATTATGCTACCTCTTCAAGTAGACCCCACTATAGTGGCTACTTTATTATTGATTATACCAAGTAATGTGGTTGTTGATGTATTGTTGGGACACCTTTTGATTTAGAATCCCTATGAAGTTCCATCTACAGTGCATCAATGTGTCAAATATATACACTATAATAGGGTAGTTATAGTTTTTGGCATTCAATACGATACACTCTTTAGCCATTGATATCTCCTCCTCCACCTATACCATCATTGTAGCTAGTTATTACTCATATTCAAGATCATTATATATAGGTAGTTATTACCGCTATTTAGGACCATTATTTAATTACAATTATTACACCCACATTGGATATATTTATACATTTAGTATGGAGGTGAGTAATTGATTCTCATAGGCAACCATTTTTCATAGTAGTTATCACATTAGAGAGATATTTGGGATTCCCATATGCCTTTATCTACTATGGCCTGTACCAAGTTAGTCCTACAGATAGTTCAACATGTTTCATAATGAACACAAGAATCTATGCATTCTCCTACTAGGCAACAAAATCAAAAGAGTCCTAAGTTTTATAGAGTTATTCATTATGCATGCTTATATGAGTAGTGATGACAATGGTTACAATATAACACTTGATTCCTTTTTAAATCTTGATACACCTACCCCTATCACTTTTCATTATCGAATGATAAACCTTACACCATATGATACAAGCACCTCCTATGACTATATCATTGATGGGATAATTTCTTATCACCTTTGCACATATTCAAATAAAAAAAACCAAGAAACTAAAGAAAATACAAAAGCATTAAAATATTCAAAAAATAAAAAATTAGGTTCTTAACATGACATGAGTTGTTAGGTTACAGTATTTGCAAATGTTAATTATCATGTGTTTGGTAGATGGCATATTATCTTCATACAAACATGAATTTCACAAGGTATATGAGTGAGATGTAGGACATACAAATTTTACATGGACATGTACATGTACATGTTGAACATTTCCTATACCTGAGGGTCAGGCTAATGTTAGGGCATTTAATTCCACAAGTTACAAGATCACAAGTTATATCTATCTATAACCTCATTACCATGTTGAGCTACATAGATTTCTCACACATGCCTTACTAGTTACTCATTTATTACACAATTCTACTTGGATGTGTTATTTACTATGCTATGATACTAACATATATGGATAGTGTACACTAGGTTTCACTTATTCTATACTTCATTGATGTTGTTACTTTTGAACGATAGGCTAGTTATTATTATTATTAAGTGTGGACACTTGGCCTTATTTATGGATCCGTAGCCTTGTTTGTTGTGGAATTTATTTCCCCTTATGTTTGTATCTTTAGAATTATTAGTTAAAACATTCCTACTCCTTATTTGTGGATTTTAAGCCATGTTTTTTATGGAATTATGCCCCTTGTTTGTGGATCCTTAGTCTTGATTATTATCAACATCCTTATGTCCCTTGTATGTGGCCCTTTGGATTTATGTGTGACATTCCATGTTAATTTGTGACATTGTATATAGATATTATTGAGCTTGTGTGATTATTATGTTTATAGGTGTCATGATACATATCATGCACCTCCCCTTTGTGTGTTGCGCCATTATTTATATCATGCACTTCCTTAATGTGTAGTCTTATTTAGTGATATTTGCTATTATGTGCTTCATACATATATCTACCTTGAAATATCACTTATATTCCCTTACATTCCATATGTTATAGACATGTATTTATGTTATGAACATTAATATGATGACATACTATCCACATGTTGACATGTTTTTACATGATATTATATTTATACATGACATGATGTAGTTCAATTTTCTTTTGAGATGAGTGACTTGAAGGATATATCCCTCACTTCAAAAGGGGGCATATTAGCAGGGTTTATCATAGATACTAAAGTCTCCATGAACAAATTTGAGTATAGTATACATATTTCAAAGTTTAGATGTGATTCGGATATTAGATTGGGAGAGTTATTTGTAGTCTTCAAGTAGATTTTGGGGGCATATGCAAGACACATGCACTCCATTTTAACTCCATGAGTGACGTATTTTAGATTGATACAGATTCAAATACATTTGGGGGCATGTGCACTCTATTTTATATAACATATTTAGTTGGGCATGATGTTGGTTCATGCACATGCACACTATTTTAGATTTTAGTTGGGTATGATGTTAGTTCATGCACATATACACTATTTTAGATTTTAGTTGGGCATGATGTTAGTTCATGAAAATTATGACATGTTATATCTGGCATCTTTAGTGAGGCATGTTGTTCATTTATTCACATTTATACATTTGCACCTTTGAAGTTATTTATCAAGTATTTTCAAGTGTGGAACAAGCTTGAATCTATAAGTCCATATGCATTAGTTGATTTGAAATTTTTTAGGTAATGTAAATTAAGGTTTAATGATGCTTAATAACCATGGAATTACCCATAGAAAACCCATTATGTGGTTCCCACCTTATCATCTTGGGGTTACAAGATCAATGTTGAATTAGTTAAAAGTGGGTCGGGGCATTTGTCTTCTAATCCATAACCCTTGTGTTAGTTAAATTTCAAATAGGGGATTGATCACCATCATGTACTTCAGAAAGGAAGCTTAATTTTCCAATGATTCAATCAATAAACATTTACAATAAGTTAAGAGAAACACAATTTAATCACATATGGTGTACTCCTTCCTTGCTCTTTCAAATTTCAAGTTTCAAGTTGAGTTTAAATTTCAAATTCATTATATGGAAATTTACTACTACATTTCCAATGTATTTTTTTATTAGAATAGTTGAATATTTGGAGCTTTCTCCCAAAGATAAAGTGTGTTGTACATACTCAGGTATATTTTTGTCCTTTTACTCTAATATTTTCATTACATTATAATACTAGAAAAAAGGGCATTTGTAGATACTATTATCTAGTATTTGACACTTGGTAATATCAATATTGAACCACACTTATCCTACATGACTTTGTGTCTCCAAGAAAATATCATGCATCATTCCCATACACTTGCATGATAATTATGAGCCCAATCCATTCTAAGTTGCTATCAATCATCTAGAGGAACCTTTCAATCTATGCTGAATTAGTTAAATACCTTACTCAATTATTTCTAGATCACCACAATGACATTTTTGTCTGCCAAACAATAACATCATACTCAAATAGTAACGTTGAAATTAATATCCTGAGAGTGACATTATTGTTCTTTGCCTAACAATGACTATTTTTTTTCAAAATTAAATCATTCCCATAAGTTTGTACATTCATCTAGTGTGTCAGTGGCACGATAAATTACCTAATTGAGTGCATATAAATAAAAATCAAGGTTAAATATATTTATCATATAGAATTCTCAAGTACCTATAAAATATGCTACTACACATTGAGAAAATCTTCCATATTCTTTTCAACTTACAAATCAATCACTAAAAGCAGTCATCAACCAAGTCTAACATACACTAAGCTAGGTAAAACACCAACATTGTCAAGACTAAACCCAAATTTTAGGTGCATCCATATAATAAAAGAGCATAGTTATACATTCACATTAAGGGGAAGAACTATGTATGGATTAACTTACCTCTTTGAAGTATTGAATACTTAAGCAATAATCAATCATCAATGGGGGTGATTGGGGTCAATTCATACGAAATATACTTCTTCAATTTTAATAGGTTTCAACCTTCACAAGTATAGGTTTTCAATTAGAAGGAAGCTAATTTCTAGTGTTTCCCACATAATCAAGGGTTAAAGATCACACACACAGAGACATATTAGGTAGATGCACTGTATTGTATGGTCATAAAGAGGTAACATATTCAAAGGCATTAATGTCTACCTTAGGTCACCCACATCTGATGAATTTGACCCAGGACTAAATTTAGTGATCTAATACACATAGATAATAATTTTCATATCTAAATGTGATCCATAAATTGGCATTTATTTTTGTGTAAAAAATTTACCTTAGATCCTTTCATCAAATCACTTAATTTCTTGAAATACACAAGGAAATAAAACTAAATTTGACCTTTTAATATAGTTCTCAATTTTCCATTAATATGTCATATTTGACTAATTATTCATTTAATAATGATTAATAACTAAAATTAATCAAAATGTAGAAAAAATACATAAATAGAATCAACTCATGACAAGCACTTGATAACGGAGTTTGGCAATGCATACGTCTCCAAATTCACTTATAGTATGAACCGATCCATTTCCTTGAAAAGTGAGTACATAGCCAACCCTCATGATTGTCAAATGGATACTCAAAGACTACATATAAATTGGCAGCAAGCCTTCAGAAAGTCCCAAAAACCATAGACATACCTTCCACATTACTGTCATCAATGCAATCTCGCAATCCTATGGATTTTCCCAAATAGTCTAAAAAATATACTTATAAAATGTCCTTAAAAAATACAAAGTAAGTTGTTCAACATACCATTGAAATCATCTTGGAGTCTAGGATGATTCCCTAGTTTACATCGAGAGCTAAAAATGCCTCTAAGTGCTTCAAAAAGGGTGATATGTGCAAACTGGTCTTTATTATGGCCAATTCTCAGTTTGTCAAGGCTTGTTTTTAAATATAATTTCATGGGTTTATATAGAATTTGAACCCATGGATCCATTGGTTGGATCTTTATCCTTTTACCCAAGATAACATCGTTCAAATCCCATGCCAATATTTTTGTGGTCAATGCATATCTTTTTATCCCACATTGGTAAGTGGGTGTAAATTTGGGTATTGAAAGACCATGAGTTTCATGGTAGATAATGCCAAGTGATTGGCATTAACATATTTTTGGTCTTTGTGGTGGCTTTATGGCATTGAACATGGCATGTTGAAAAATTTGATGGTTGGTAATTTTGGAACTCCATGGTGATGACTCATCCACATAGCAAGTTGGACTTCGATGGATGTCCCAAACTTGGCATAGAACCTTCATGTTGAACTTAGCATTGTGGGATAGAATATTTGATTAGTTAGCACATAATGGGGGACTATATTGGGCCTCTCCACAATAACATAGTTTTCATGTTAAATTGATCCTAGACCATCATGCTTAATTTGACCCATTCAGGTTAAAATATAAAACTCAAATCGTGTTCCATTATATCCCACTCAGGCTCATTCAACCCATCTAGGTTAATTTGGCATCCATGGTGAATTGGGATCCCATCTAAGTTAAGTTGGAATCTAGGGTGAATTGGTTCCCAACTTGGCTTGGTACTCCAACTCGGGCTACAAACACTCCAACTCGGGTCTTTACTTCTCAACTCAGGCACAACACTCCAACTCAGGTCTCTACTTCTCAACTTGGGCTTGATTTGACATTAAGCATTAAACAATTTTTTTTGACTATGGAGAAATGAAGTGATGGCAAGCCATGTGGTGGCTTAAGGTCACACCATGTGGACCATTCATAATTTGAGACTTGTCAACATCCAATTGGTTGGATGCTTCATAGTTATATCGGTGGCAGGGTTCCCTTCTAAGACAAAAGCAAACTCCATCGGCTATGGTGCCTATATCCAACCTATTTTTTCACCATCTAATTAGGCCTATCAAAGAAAAAAATTGAAACCTAATTATTTTTCTTGCACAAGCTCATTGCCATGTGTCACACCACGATTGGACCTTTTGATGAGCTAGGATTGCACCACATCACCCTATGTCACCTTTTACCCTATTGATCTGGAACTTTAATGCATGATATCTTGTGCATACAAGCTTGAAATTAACTTGTTTAAATTAGGCCAAAAAATATCTCAATGAGCTTTACATTGTGCCAATGATCAATCTATAATTTGACAACTTCTATCTTAGAGTGTATATGGATCCTCTTAGATTAATCTTCCCTACTAAGAGGGCTTTTAGTCCACCAAAAGTTGGTATCCACTAAAATTTAGTTAGTTCTAAATATTTATGACAGGTCTTTTATCGATCTACTTAGGTTCAACAATTATGCCTATAATTCTTGGAATAACTGATTGATCACACCTTCTATAAAATTTGATACTTCTATATGACCATCATTAACCTCTACATAGAACTAGAATGCATTGACTTCCTCTAATGCATGGCTTCATAAGAACCTCTACTGCATGAATATTAGCACTCCCATAAATGTCCCTTTTTGTTGTATAACTTTAATGGCCTTTATACATAAGTACGTGTGGACCAAGTGCTTCTTGGGTTTGCTAAACTATTCTCTATAGAATAACACTTACAAAACCAAGCATACCCTAATTTGCATATACTGTTGTTAATGGAAAATTTCTACCAAAATGTGAGAAGACAACTTGAGTATGATAAACCTATCACTCAATACTTCTTTATAGGTGACTGCATAACAAAAAATTACAATTTATATAATGCATGTATATACAGATACAAATAGTTCTCCTTGGGTCTTTTAACAACTATGCATGATGTATGTCACAATATTGCTCATATGGGTCTTATTCATACATCCTAACTAACACATTATTTATGCTAGTTTTATAATTATTTACAAATGGATAAACCCAAAATACACCTAAGATTACTTACTAGCTAGAAAATCCTAGTGTGGGTCTGACTCCTTCAATAGTCACTCTATGGATCATTATGTAGCTTGCCTTTAGGTTCTTGATGGTCACCTAGTACATACGAGTTCGATGTTTGACTAGAATCATCCTAATTGGATCTAGAGACCTACCCTATCTCAAATTGCATGATCCAAGTATGATCCAAGTGAAGCTCTATGCCATCATCTTTAAAGGATGCTTACTGAGTGAAGAGATATAAATTTCCCATAACCATCTCATCCATCTCTAATGCGATGATATCGAGAGTCACCATGTTTTATAACTATCTCCCAACTACAAATCATAAGGTGTAATAATACGTTTCCATACCTTAGATAATGCTATTTTGTGTGCCAACTATTTTAACATGCGGTAGTGGTAATGTTGGCAAGCCCAATTGACGTACTATGTTAGCAGTCACATAACCTATTCTGATGTCTCCATAAAAAACAAGTCTAATGACACATCCCTCTGAAATGACTAAAATACTCTATCTAGAGGCTCTCACATATTTTAAGATAATGTCTAGAGGTCCAGATGGTGTCCTCTATCAAACTAGGGATTTTGAATGCTGATTAGTACTTGGGATAGCATGAGTCTTTCTTCTACTTGCATTCCTCTATTGGAGCCAGTACAGTGCATGATCAGGATGTCACAACCAACAATGTTCTACCACATGTCCATGTCTTGAGTAGTGACTAAAAATTAGATTGGTTGAAGTACTGGGATCATCTCAATGGCATTTTTTTCCATCCTGACTATTATGCTAACTAATTAAAGAGAAAATCAACTTTCTATTAAAGTTTGATGATCCGTTGATCCTATGTGTACTCACATTCACCACCATCATATTTAGTTCTACCATCTATTGTGTTTTCTCTATTCAATGTGACATAATCATTTATATCATCATGCCTAATATCAAAATCATCATGGGAAACTACATCAATATGTACAAATTCATGGCTGTAAGTAGGTCCCAAATAGCCACACACACTACAAAAAAATTGTTAATGATAGGTAAGAACCACTATGATACCAAACCTGATCCATAAATTGGCACTTATTTCTATGTAAAAAGTTTACATTAGATCCTTTCATTAAATAACTCAATTTATTGAAACATGCAAGGAAATGAAATTAAATTTGACCTTTTAATATATATTTATCTCAAAGCTTGAGGTGCTAAATTTTCCATTAATATGTCGTATTTGACTAATTGTGCATTCAACAATGATTAATAAAAAAAATTAATCAAAATGTAAAAAAAGAATGCACAAATAGGATCAACTCACAACAAGCACTTGATAATGGAGTTCAATAATGCCTATGTCTCCAGGTTCACTTATAGTATGAACCGATCCATTTCCTTGAAAAGTGTACATGGCCAACCCTCACGATTGTCAAATGGATACTCTAAGACTCCATATAAATCAGCAATAGACCTTCATAAAGTCCCAAAACACATGAATTGACTTATAAAATGGCCTTAAAAAATCTAAAATAGGTTCTTCAACATACCATTGAAAACATCTTAGAGTCTAAGATAATTCCTTAGTTTACATCGAGAGCTAAAAATGACTCTAAGTGCTTCAAAAAGGGTGATATGTGCAAACTAGTCTTTATTTTGGCCAATTCTCAGTTTGTCAATGCTTGTTTTTAAATACAATTTCATGAGTATATATAGAATTTAAACCTATGGATCAATTAGTTGGATCTCTATCCTTTTACCTAGGATAGCATGGTTCAAATCCCATGCCAACATTTTTGTGGTCAATGCATATCTTTTTATCCCACATTGGTAAGTGGGTGTAAATTTGGGTATTGAAATACCAAGAGTTTCATGGTAGATAATGCCAAGTGATTAAAATTAACATATTTTTGGTGGATTCATGGCATTAAACATGGCATGTTGAAAACTTTTATGGTTGGTAATTTGGGAACTCCATGGTGATGGCTCATCCATGTAGCAAATTGGACTTCGGTGGATGTCCCAAACTTGGTATGGAACCTTCATGTCAAACTTGGCATTTGGTCTTGGCATTGTGGGATAGAATATTTGGTTGGTTAGCATGTAACGGTGGACTATATTGGGCTTTGGTGGTTTTGACCATCTCCATAATATCATAATTTTTGTGTTAAATTGATCCCAGATCATTATGCTTAATTTGACCCATTTGGGTTAAAATGTAGAACCTGGATCATGTTCCATTGTATCCCACTTAGGCTCATTTAGCCCATCTGGGTTAAGTTGGCATCCATGATGAATTGGGCTCCCATCCAGGTTAAGTTAACATCTAGGGTGAATTGGTTCCTAACTCAGCTCAGTAATCCAACTCAGGCTATGATCACTCTAACTCAAGTCTCTACTTCTTAACTTGGGCATGAAACTTAAACTCAGGTCTCTACTTCTCAACTTAGGCTCAAGTTGGCATTAAGCATTAAATTTTTTTTGTGACTATGAAGAAATGAAGTGATGGCAAGCCACATGGTGGTTTGAGGTCCCACCACGTAGACCACTCATAATTTGACACTTATCAACATCTAATTGATTGGATTCTCCATAGCTATATTGGTGGTAGGGTCCCCTTTTGAGACAAAAGTAGACTCCATCAGCTACGGTCCCTATAGCTGACCTATTTTTTACACCATCTACATATGCATATCAAAGATAAAATATTGAAACCTAATTATTTTTCTTGTACAAGCTCATTGACACATGTCACAACATGATTAGACCATTTGATGAGCTATGATCATTCCACATCACCATGTGTCACCTTTTGCCTTGTTTATCTAGAACTTTAATGCATGATATCTTACGCATATGAGCTCAAAATTGAACTATTCAAATTATGCCAAAAAGCTCTCGATGCACTTTACATCATGCCAATGATCAATCTACAATTTGACAACTTTTATCTTGGAGTGTATGTGGATCTTCCTAGATTAATCCTCCCTACTAAGAGGGCTTTTGGTCCACCAAAAGTTGGTATCCATTGAAATTCTAGTCAGTTCTAAATAATTTTGATGGGTCTTTTATCAATCAACTTATGTTCTAAAACTATGCCTACAATGCTTGGAATAACCACCTGATCATACCTTCCAAAAAATCCTCTACTACTACATGACCATCATTAGCCTCTACATATAACTAAGATGCATTGACTTCCTCTGTTGCACAACTTGTTAAGAAGTTCTACACAGATAAGCCTAGTGATCTCTTCTACTACATAAATATTAACATGTCCATCAATGTTCCCTTCTAATATATAACCTTAATGGCCTTTATACAAAATTACATGTGGACCAAGTGCTTTCTGGGTTTGCTAAAGCATTCTCTATGGAATAACACTTATAGAAACAAGCAAATCCTAATATGCATATACTGTTGTTAATGGAAAACATCTACCAAAATGTGAGTAAATAACTTGAGTATGATAAACTTGTCACTCAATACTTATCTATAGGTGAGTCCATAATAAAAAAAACTACAATTTATATAATGCATGTATATACAAATACAAATAGTGCCCTTTGGGTCTTTTAACAACTGTGCATGATGTATGCCACAATATTTCCCGTATGGGTCTTATTCATACATCCTAACTAACACATTATTTATGCTAGTTTTATAAGTATTTACAAATGGACAAACCCAAAATACACCTAAGATTACTTACCAGCTATAGAATCTTGGTGTGGGTTTGACTCCTTCAGTAGTCACTCTATGGATCATCATGCAGCTCACCTTTAAGTTCTTGATGGTCACGTAGTACATATGAGTCTGATATCTAACTAGAATTATCCTGACTGGATCTAGAGACCTACCCTATCTCAAACTACATGATCCAAGTATGATCCAAGTGAAGCTCTATGCCATCATATCTAAAGGATGCTTGATGAGTGAAGAGATATAAATTTCCCAGAACCATCTCATCCATCTCCAATGGGATGATATCAAGAGTCACCATGTCTAAGAACTATCTCCCAACTACAAATCACAAGGTGAAATAATATGCTACCATACCTTAGATAATGCCATTTCATGTGCCAAGTATTTTATCATGTGGCAATGGCAATGTTGGAAAGCCTAATCAATGTACTATGTCATCGATCACATAACCTATTCAAATGTCTCCATAAAAAATAAGTCTAATGACACATCCCTCTGAAATGACTACAATACTCTATTTGAAGGCTCTCATGGATCATAAGATAATGTTCAAAGGTCTAGATGGTGTCCTCTATCAAATTAGGGATTCTAAATGCTATTTGGTACTTAGGATAACATGCCAATCAATTTTGAAGAATTTTGACTGGTCTTTTATTGATCTACTCAGGTTCTGTAATTACACCTATAATGCTTAGATTAATTGAGTGATCACACCTTCCACAAAATATTTTATTGCTACATGACCATCATTAGCCTCTACTTATAACTAGGATGCATTAACTTCCTCTACTATATAACTTCATAAGAACCTCTACATAGATAAGCCTAGTGATCTCTTCCATTTCATGAATATTAGCACATCCATCAATGCCCCCTTCTATTGTATAACCTTAATGGCCTTTATACAAAAGTATGTGTGGACCAAGTGCTTCCTAAGTTTTCTAACTATTATCTATAGAATAACACTTACAGAAACAAACATACCCTAATCTACATATAATATTGTTAATAGAAAATGTTTACCAAAATGTGAGAAGACAACTTGAGTATGATAAACCTATCATTCAATAGTTCTCTATAGGTGATGCCATAACTAAACAAATTGTAATTTATATAATACATGTATATATAGATTAAAAAAATGCCCCTTAGGTCTTTTAACAACTGTGCATGATGTATGTCATAATATTTCCCGTATGGGTCTTATTCATACATCCTAACTAACACATTATTTATGCGAGTTTTATAAGTATTTACAAATGGATAAACCCAAAATACACCTAAGATTACTTACTAGCTATATAATCTTGGTGTGGGTTTGAATCCTTCAGTAGTCACTCTATGGATCATCATATAGCTCACCTTCAGGTTCTTGATGGTCACCTAATACATATGAGTCTGATGTCTGACTAGAATCATCATCACTAGATCTAGAGACCTACCCTATCTTAAATTTCATGATCCAAGTATGATCCAAGTGAAGATATATGCCATCATCTTTGAAGGATGTTTGTTAAGTGAAGAGATATAAATTTCCCAAAACCATCTCATCCATCTCCAATGGGATGATATCCAGAGTCACCATGTTTGAGAACTGTCTCCCAACTACAAATCACAAGGTGAAACAATATGTTTCCATACCTTGGATAATGCCATTTTTCATGCCAACTATTTTAGCATGTGGTAGTGGCAATGTTGGCAAGCCCAATCGATGTACTATGTCAATGATCACATAACCTATTTTGATGTCTCCATAAAAAACAAGTCTAATGACACATCCATCTGAAATGATTGGAATTATCTATCTGGAGGCTCTCATGGATCATAAGGTAATGTCTGGAGGTCTAGATGGTGTCCTCTATTGAACTAGGGATTTTGAATGCTAATTGGTACTTGGGATAGCATGAGTCTTTTTTCTGCTCATGTTCCTCTATTGGAACCACTGTGGTGCATGATCAAGATGTTGAAACCAACAATGTTCTACCACATGTCTATGTCTTGAGAAATGACTATAGATTGGACTAGCTAAAGTACTAGGATCATCTTGACAACATTTTTTTCCATCCTGACTCTTTTTCTAACTAATTAGAAATAATATCAACTTTATACTAAAGTTTGATGATCCACTAATTCTATGTGCACTCATGTTCAACACCATCATATTTAGCTATGCCATATATTGTGTTTTATGTCTATGATATGACATAATCATTTGTATCATCATGCCCAATATCAAAATCATCATGGGCAACTGCATCTATGGGTACAAATTCATGGCTATAGGTAGGTACCAAATAGCCACACACACTATAAAAAAGCTATTAATGATAGGAAATAAATGCTTTGATACCAAACCTAATCTATAAAATGGCACTTATTTCCATGTAAAAATTTTACCTTGGATCCTTTCATCAAATCACTTAATTTCTCGAAACATGCAAGGAAATGAAACTAAGTTTGACCTTTTAATATATATTTATCTCAAAGCCTGAAGTGCTCAATTTTCCATTAATATGTCATATTTGAATAATTATACATTCAATAATGATTAATAAACAAAATTAATCAAAATGTAGAAAAAGAATGCACAAATAGAATCAACTCATGAAAATCACTTGATAACAGAGTTCAACAATGCTTGTCTTTGGGTTCACTTATAGTATGAACCAATCCATTTCCTTGAAAAGTGAGTACATGGCCAACCCTCATGATTGTCAAATTGATACTCTAAGACTACATATAAATCAATAATAGACCTTCAAAAAGTCTCAGAATCCACAGATAGACCTTCCACCTTACTGTCATTAATGCAATCTCACAATCATGTGGATTTTCCCAAATAATCTCAAAAATGGACTTATAAAAAGGCCTTAAAAAATCCAAAATAGGTTCTTTAATATATCATTGAAATCATCTCAGAGTCTAGGATAATTCCCTAGTTTACATCGAGAGTGAAAAATGCATCTAAGTGCTTCAAAAAAGGTGATATGTGCAAACTAGTCTTTATTTTGGCCAATTCTCAGTCTATCAAAGCTTGTTTTTAAATACAATTTCATGGATTTATATATCATTTGAACCCACAAATCCATCAGTTGGGTCTCTATCCTTTTACTCAAGATAACATGATTTAAATCCCATGCCAACATTTTTGTGGTCAATGCATATATTTTTATCCCATATTGGTAAGTGGGTGTAAATTTGGGTATTAAAATACCATGAGTTTTATGCTAGATAATGCCAAGTGATTGGCATTAACATATTTTTGTTGTTTGTGGTGGCTTCATGGCATTGAATGTGGCATGTTGGAAAGTTTGATGGTTAGTAATTTGGGAACTCCATGGTGATGGCTCATCCATGTAGCAAGTTGGACTTTAGTGGATGTCCCAAACTTGGCATGGAACCTTCATGTCAAACTTGGCATTCAGTCTTGGCATCATGGGATAAAATATTTGGTTTGTTGGCATGTAATAATAGACTATATTGGGCCTTATTGGTTTCAATTATCTCCATGATAGCATAATTTTTATGTTAAGTTAATCCCAGACCATCATGCTTAATTCAACCCATTCAGATTAAAATATAAAACTTGAATCATGTTCTATTGTATCCCACTTGGGCTCATTTATCCCATTTGAGTTAAGTTGGCATCCATGGTGAATTGGGTTCCCATCTGGGTTAAGTTGGCATCCAGGGTGAGTTGGTTCCCAACTTATCTTGGTAGTCCAACTTGAGCTATGATCACTCCAAATTGGGTCTCTACTTCTCAACTCAAGCTTGACACTCCAACTCAGGTCTTTAATTCTCAACTCAGGCTCAAGTTGACATTAAGCATTAAACATTTTTTTTTGAGTATTGAGAAATGAAGTGATGACAAGCCATGTGGCGGCTTGAGGTCCTACCACATGGACCCCTCATAATTTGACACTTATCAATGTCCAACTGGTTAGATGCTCTATAGCTATATTAGTGGCAGGGTCCCCTTCTGAGACAAAGTGAACTCCATCAGCTATAGTCCCTATAGCCAACCTATTTTTTACGTTGTCTACATACGCCTATTGAAGACAAAATATTGAAACCTAATTATTTTTCTTGTATAAGCTCATTACCATGTGTCACAACATAATTGGACTATTTGACGAGCTAGGATTATGCCACCTCACCCTATGTCACCTTTTGCCCTGTTGATCTGGAACTTTAATACACAATATATTGTACATACAAGCTTGAAATTGACCCATTCAAATTGTGCCAAAAAGATCTCAATGAGCTTTATATCATGCCAATGATCAATCTACAATTTGATAACTTTTGTCTTGGAGTGTATGTGGATCCTCCTAGATCAAGAAGAATTATGGGCCTTCTTCTTATCTATTCCTACTTTCAAAACATAATCACAGTCAATTAGTCAAATAATAAATCTAAGTTTCCTAATTTCCTTAGTACTTTTGATAATTAAAAAGTTACATTATCAAATATATATCAATTAATTACATTCATATTTATGATTAGTTGTCATATATTATGATCTAAATTAAATATATGAGTTTATCCTATTGTGATGCACACTAATTTGAAAATATGGTAAACATGAGGAAACAAATTATATTGGCCTTTTTTTCTAGCACACAAATAATATCAAAAATTTATGTAACATATACATTCAACATAAAATAATATCATATTAGAAATATAAAGATAACACATCAAGCTACACCAAGACCAAAAATAAGTTATTATTATAGCAATTGCAAGTTATGAACAAAATTTTTCTATATAAATAAGGTAACAAAGTTTTTTTGTAGAAAATTAAAGTGTATTATATTTATAAGCACTTGAACATTAGCCTGAGCTCCTAAAAAAGTCAAAATAAGGGGTTTAAGATATTATTTTCACAAAGTGATATATATTGAGAAAATTTAAGGTATTGGTTGTGTTATTATAGTATCTATAATAGTGACTAGAATGGTTATGAGATATGGGCAATGTGTCTCTTAGGATTCATCTTTGCTAAGCTACATGAAATAGGTCTGGTAGATCTCTTAAGATAACAAAATATAAAGGGGATAACAAGATACAAATAATCTAAAGATTTAGATTAAAAACTTTAGATCTGGATTGATAAAATTAGAATGAAAAGTCACATGTATAAGTAAGAAGTCTGAAAAAGTTAGATACTTTGAAAAAACATACTCAAACATTATCACACTATTTTTTTTCCTACTCACAAACATACCTAGTTCAAAGGGACAACTAGTCTTTCTCAATGGAAAAAATGTTATTTTTCATTGTAATTGTGAAGCTACCATATATATAGAAACTTCATAATAAGACAATAGATGAAATTCCTACTTTATATTACTAGAATAATATTTTAGTAAACTTTAGGAACTTTTATTTAAGGAGTTTTTCTTACAAAGTGTAATCAATTGTTCTAATTTCTTTATGTACAATAAATTTTAATGCATGTTGATATGAGTACAATGTAGTTTGTTAAAAATTTGTCCAATGAATGGAATCATTTTTTGGATGAATATTAACTAAAATCATTTGGACACAATCATTATAAAATGGTTGAAATGGAGATGCATAAATATTTTTTGCTTTTTTAGTTGTCCTCTGACCTGTGAAACAAAGTTGTTATGTCTCATAGTAATAAAGTTCATACATGTTAAAAAATATTTAAGGATAGAATTTTATACCAATTATTGGGTATTGAATAAATACTTTCCTCAATATTTTCTTGTTTTAAGCTTTATAAATGTAGTTTTATGAATTTTTCATTTAATGCATCAAATAAAGTAGATTGGATTGCACGAAAAAAATTAATTTCTTTCAGACTATTTATGATAACATTTTAGAAAAAGACTATCATTTTTTTTGTTGAAGATAACAATTTATGTAGGCTAGAGTAAAGTTATTTTTTATTTGCCATTGATTTCAAGCTAAATAATAGTCTTAAAATGTTAATGTTTTGCAAGAAACATAATTTACATGCATGCATGTTTAAGATAAGCAAAGAACATCAAAAATGATGAATAAAAAGAAAGTAAATGTTTGAGTAAGAGTTATTACTGTTTTTATGTCATCTACCAATTCATCTTCCTTTAAACGAAGTTCATATTGATTGAATTTATTATGATAACCAATAACAATGTCTCCAAATGAGCCAACTAAAAATGGTTGATTTGTCATGGGTGTCATTTACTCCTTCATTTTATCAATATAAAATTGATGTCATTCATACTAGGGTTAGTGTCTAATGGCTATATGCAATAATTTAATTTGGTGATTTGGCTAACAATGGTGTTTTGGGGGATTTTTATGGAGCAACTAATCCTAAGTTCTATTCTATCTTTCTGAAATTTAAAACTAATAGCTTGTAAATGAAAACACTCTATTGCTGAATCAAAATCACACTTGTTGGAATGAGAAACATAATTAATGGAATGTGAAACACACTTGATGGAATTAGAAACACACTTTATGGAATTAGAAACACATTCGCTATCAAGGATTTCACAATTGAATTTACTTATTAATGAAATGTTCACATTAATGAAATCAATACTAAGGAAAATAATTGGGAAACATATATACACACATAAACATAGATGATCATGTAGGTTAACAATCTACACTTACACATAAATAATATTATTAAAAATTAAATGAATAATGAAATGAAAAACATAACTACCACACAAGTCTTGTTCCTTAAGTTAGTGGGCCTTTGCTCTCCCTCGGATCAGGATGAAATAAACTTAGTATTTCTAGAACTGGAAAAAGATTCATTGTTTAATAAAAAGAGTTACAAACTATAATAATACATATGCTATTAATAATCTCTTACATGATAATCCCTAAGAATTAACAAGAAATGTTACTTTATTCTATTGCACTATTTTTCTAGTAGCCTAGATTACATTTAACAAACTAACTATATAACAAGATCACAATAGTGATCAAACTAACTTACAAAATAAAAAGATGTGTTGTAACTAATCATGCTCCAAAGAAGAACATTATAAATTAGAGCAATTCATACTAAGTTTGTTCGATTGGATATATCATTTTATCTTTATACCATTAGATCAAGTAACCCAAAATCTTATTGTAGATAAAATGGTGTTGTTTAAGATATTATATAATTGAAACGACTATAAGTAAAAATATTAAAAGTGGGTGTAGATATAATGTACAAATAGCCTTTTAGACATTTCTATAATATTTGAAGTTTCATAAAAAATGTCTTAGGCACATGTTGGAGCAATGCTGAAGCTCTATTGATAAGTTTAAGAGCTTCATGATTCACTCGCAAAATTCCTGTAGTACTTTGAAGCTCAACTATCAAAGACCCAAGTTTTACTCATAGACTCCATAGCTCTACTAATAAACTCCATATCCCTATTGATAAACTCTAGAGCTTCATTGTAGGGTACCATCTTGCTCTAGGCTCACTATAAGGGTTGAATTACTACACCAAAACGCTTAGTATTTGTTTATATTTGATTATACTTCTTGTATATGCAAAAATGGAGAACTAACCATACCAAATATTAAAACATAGTGACAATAATGAAAAACATATACTCACACAAAATAACAAAATATAAGTATCTATTTTATGCTTTAGATTGAACCTAAGTCTTTAATATGTATAAAATACTCATTCTAAGATATTAGGTTAATAGGTGTAATAGAGGTCATTATGGATATAATGAGTCATAGATTGGACTCATCATTTACCCCACACTTTACCTTTTAAAAGTCATCTTGTAAACTATCTGTATGTATTTTTATAATTATTCCCCCTTTTTTGTATGCATGAGTTGAGATCATATATAAAATATTGGTCAAACCTATTATCTTTAGTTGAAATTGTAAATCCCATATCTCAGATAATAAATTTGAACCATCTTTCAAACTAATCAGAGAACTAAGCTGATGTATTCTACCATGGTGACATGGGGGTGAGGAGGAGTGGTGGTACATACCACATTTTTATCCATGGGTTTCTTCCTCCATCTATCGTAGATTTTTTAATTATTTATATCATCACTTGAGCCCTTTGTAAAATCCACCTTAAATTAGTGGGGGACATGATTTCTCTTCTCTTCAAGGGGACACTCAATGTGTCCCATCTTTTTTCACTTACTGATAATGCCTCTTCAAAATGATCTTGGAAAAACAAGTCAATATTTGTGGTGGTGTCATAGAGAGCCTATAAGTAATGATCTCGAATGTGCTGGTGATAAAAAATTGTTAAATATGAATTCGTTAAGAAGTTTTATAGCACTAGTGAATGGAGGTCTGATACACAACCCTACTATTCTTTCTCTATCAAAATATTCATCATTTCTCTATTTACAATCAATTTGTTTCTTGAAGGTAGAGAGGAGAGAATTGAGATGTAATTCTCCTACAAATAGGTTGATGATGGATCTAGTTTAGTTGCCTAAGATCATGTCATAAAGATAAAATTCACATAGGTAGTCTTGGCAATCAGGGGTGCTTTTTAGAAAGATTTACTTAAACTTTATATGATCATTAATATCATATGGAAGGTAATAGGAAATTATTAGTAACTACCATCAACAAAATGGATAAAAAGGCTATAGGTAGAAGAAGGTCTCCTACAAGCTAAAATCTTTTCTCCAAGATGACTAGCAACTTAAAGGATGGCTTTAACCTTATGAGTTTGTTATTGTGTTTTTTCACAATATTATTTTATCTTCTTGTTTTCTTTTCCTAGTTTCTTATTTTCTCTTTTTAGACCTCTCATTTCCTCACAAGTTTCATTCCATATAGTTACTATATCAGGATAGGAAAATATATTTTGAACTATTTGGTATACTTATGATTTAGGAGGTGTGGGGTCTTTTTGATTGACCAATGCTTCAAGATCAATTACCCTTGATTTAATCACTCACATTTCAATATCCTTTTTTCCATATTGATCTTTAATCCCTTATATTTATTTTTACAAATAAAATAGGGCAACATCCTTACCTTTTAGTTGCATCATCAAAGAGGCAATTAGATCTACTTGCTATTTGATGGTTGCTTCAACTTTGGAGAGTAAGAGGGATTTTTGTAGGTTTATCTCTTCATCTAATTTAGAGCACTAAGTTTATTATTCAATAATAAGAGCTTTCCCTTTATCAATATGTAGTTATAATATGAAGGTGGAAGAGATGGGGATGACTTTCCCATAATTATTTATAATGTATCATTCATAAAGGTGTCCTCTGTTAAGGGTACATTGCCTTTTTTCTCTATTTATGTCGATACTATGTTTTCCTCAACATATTTAGTCTTATCTTTTGTAATTAATTCAACTTATGAATGTGGGGTTTCTAAGGGGTTTTGTCATAGGCTACCTAGTATTTATACTATATCTCTTTCTTCATCATCATCAACAGATAAAATTAAATTTTCTTTTTCTTCTTCTGAGTTGAGTAACAAGACAAGGTTCTTCCTAGGGAGTACCCCTTTCCTTTGTGAATTCTTCCTTAGATTTTTTGGTATAGGCATATTAAGTACTTTTTATTATTCTTTATCTAGGATGATAATGGGTTGTTGGGATACAAGTGACACTGGAGTGACTTCAGAGCTAGTTGATAAAACCCTAGGCCTTAGCTTCCTCTTTGATGGTGGCCTCCTATCAATTCTGGAGTAGCTTTTGCTACTTTTGGTGAGGGTCTAAGCTCAAATTTATCTTGTGCTCTATTTCTTAGGGTTGATTTGTAGTTGGTATTTCAATGGAGGTATCCTCTATAGAGACAGATTTTGGAGTTATTGCATCATATAATATACTACTCTTTGTCTTAGGCTACCTCTGCATTTTATATTTTAGAAAGGATTCCAAAGCTACCTCTCCTATTATATGTTTAAGGAAATGATGCTTAAAAATGAGCTAAATAAGCCTATGGTGTTTGATACAACTTAACCTTTTATGATGTTTAAAAGCCATAACTTGTATGGCACCTAACAAATACATAGGCATGTTTATTTAATGTTTTGACTTATGCACCCCTTGACTCAAATGAATGAGAATTCTCATAATATCACACCCTAGTGAACCATACTGACCATCACAAGTTAGATACTTAATTACCCAAAAAATTGTTGTCCTCCAATGCTCTAGTAGATTTTCCATTTTTATGCCTTTTATCATCCCTTTAGGATTAATGATCAGCTCAAGATTTGGTTCTCCTTCTTCATGAAAAATACTAATAAGGTCATTGAAAGTTAACCCACAAATGATTCTTAATCATTCATTAAGAATGCCTATGAGCTCACTAATTACCTAGCTATTGAATAACATTTGCACTACATTTATAGTGGAATAATTATATTTTAAATTGATGATGAATTCATTCACCAATATTTAATCATAAACCTATAATTTATACAAAAAATCAAGCCACCCTACCTCTTCAAAAATGGCAACTACAACTTTGTCCTCCAAAAATAGTTCAACATACTCTGGCTTTGACTTCTTCTTTTGACCCATGCTAACACTATACTTATGAAATTGGATGCCAAAAATTAAAAAAAAATAATTTTGGTAGAGGATGAGATGATGATCATAGTCTTTATAATAGGAATAGGATATTCAAAAGAATTAGTATACTTGAATTTAAACCCTTATCACTAAGGATGTAAATCATTAGGATATGTCAGGAGCTATATCCATGAAGGATGTGATCAAAGACTCAAGAAAAATCAATGTATTTCATGGGTGTATCATTTCAAATGGTCTTGGGAGTACCTTGTACTTCCTGAGTATAGTGTATGTCATCATTTATTTAACTAAATTGATTGTCCACACTCCAGACTAGGACATCTCCCATAATTTACGTCAATCGATGATTTTTCATCATGTGTGATAATGATGTCATTAGGATGACATCATATTCCCTTTTTACTTAATGAAAAATACATATTTATTTTTACAAGAAATTTTTAAAAATGACCCTTTTTAGGACACCTTCCCAATGTGGGTAACCTCTCCCATGTATGAGTATACATAAGAATCCTAAAATCTCATGGCTTATGCTACATATAGAATATAAGATACCTTATTAAT
This sequence comes from Torreya grandis, assembly GCA_037957365.1. Taxonomy (NCBI): domain Eukaryota; kingdom Viridiplantae; phylum Streptophyta; class Pinopsida; order Cupressales; family Taxaceae; genus Torreya; species Torreya grandis. The sequence continues at coordinate 3,979,731 of JARHVA010000140.1, forward strand.
TGTGATGTTGTCTTCAATTCCCATACTGCCACCAATCCTACCATGATTAAAACACAATAGTAAATGTTAAGCATACACAAAAGAGATTACAACACCATTTTTTATTGATTTGTTCCACAAAGAAACAACTATTTACTAGTTTTCAACTTCTCCTTTTCAAATTTCTTTTTATATATATTTTTTATTTTTTTAGGAAGAGGAATATCATTTTTGGTTTTCAATCCTCCTCCTTATTGGGGATTTAATATTTAAGCATTAGCCTTCATATTTCCATAAAGCTAAATTCTCCTTGAGACTGAATATGTTAGATAAACTCTTCCTTGATGGAAGGCGTTTGGTAAAGCCTCAACCTATGACCATTTACTAGAAAAGTCTTCTAGTTCCCATCAATGGGAAGTAATTAGACTGAACCATTATCAAATATTTTTGCTATCTCAAAGGATCCCAACCACCTAGTTCTCAGCTTCCCTTTTGAAGTGTTAGAACTTAGATTCAAATAGTAGTGCCTAATATCCTTCATTCAATCTTTTGCCTTCAATGTGAGTGTTATGTCACTGCTTCCTTTGATGTTACAACAAATCTATCTACTAAAAAGCTTCCATACTTGGTATATCTAGTTCATTCAACTAAAAAATCCTTTCCTTCTTTACCTCATCAAGATTGATTCCTACCTCTATTGTAGTCCTCAAATTTTGTAATTCAAACTCAATAGAAAGTAGAGGTTTCTTACCAAATACCAACTCATAAGGTGACAAACATAGAGCGGATTTCCAAGTAATTTTATATGCTCATATTGAATCTGATAACTTGTTTGACCAATCCTTCCTTTTGATACTGATTATTTTAATTAAAATGTTTTTCAACTCTTTATTGGTGACCTCCACCTATCCATTTACTTATGGATGGTAAGGGGATGTATTCCTATGGCTGATCTAATAGTGCTCTGAGATAACTCTTATCATGTTGGACATGAACTAAGGTTCTTGATAAGAAACTATTTCTTTTGGTGCTTTAAATCTTTGCATGATCTTATAATACAAGAAATTGATAACTACCTCCTCTATTACAAATGAAAGAGCTTGAGCTTCTACCTACTTAGTGACATAGTCTATGCACACTAGAGGGTACTCCTTTACTTGGGATGGTGGATCAATAGACCAATAAAATCCAACCCCCTTTTCTCAAATGGTTCTAAAACCATTTGAGGATAAAGGAGCATTTCATTAGACAATGTAGGTTTTCCCATCCTTTAGCAAGGATCACATTGCCAGATATACTTATTCACATGTTTGTGGAGTGAGGGCCAAAAATATCTATCCCAAAGGATCTTATGGAAAATCCTTTTATCTAAATAGTGAATCCTCTAGGTTCATCATGGAAAGCTCATATGAGTTCATAAGTTTCATCTTCTCTAACACACCTATATAACATATGGTCAGATCTCTATTTAAATAATACACCATTAACCCATATAAAGTGAAAGCTATCTATAACTAAACATTTCCTTTATTTATGATTGAAATGATCAAGAAATTGTGGCTAAGTAGTTTTCCATGTTAGCAAACCAAGGTGATTATGCTGAAATAGTAAGCAATTATTCATTAGGAAAACTATCATCCACTGGTTCTTCTCCATCTAAAACATTCAATATTGATAAGAAATCAACAACCACATTAAAATTTTTAAGTTTTTCAATGATATTTATACTAAATTCTTTCAATAATAACAACCATCTAATGGTTCTTCCTCCTACCACTTTTTTTTTCATTAAATATCTTATAGCTGAGTGATCTATGTACATAGATTTTATAACCAATGCTATAATGTCTAACTTTATTCATTGCATAAATGAAAATAAGGAACTCTCTCTCCAATGTTCATGTAATTTATTTCAGTGGGAGTGAAGTTTTTACTAATGTAGTAAATAACATATATCCTGCCTTCTTCATCCTTTTGATCTAGGACTACACCCATGGTATTATTGGATGCATCTGTATATATGTGAAATGGTTATTCCTAATTATATCCTCTTAGTACTAGGGCATAAATTAATTTATTTTTGATTATCTCAAAGGCCTATTGACAATAATCATTCCATACAAACTCACTATCCTTTGTTAACAAATCAAACATAGGAGTAATAATTTTGTTAAAATCCTCTATGAATCATCTATAATAACTTGGTCCTATAAAACTTTTAACACCAGTCTAATTTTTAGGAGCAAGTAAGTTGGAAATGATTTTTATCTTCTTAGGATCTTCTTGGATTCCTTGAGAAAATATATGATGTCTATATACTATACCCTATTTCAACCATTATCAAGCATTTCTCATGGCTAAGAGATAATTGGTGTTCTTCACATCTAGACAACACTTTGTCTAAATTAAATAGATCCTCATCAAATGAACCACCATGGATAGTAAAATCATCCATATATACCTCCATCTATTTATTGGTTAGGTCAACAAAGATAGATGACACTGAACTTTGGAAAGTGACAGGTGAATTACATAAGCCAAAAGGTAAAACCCTATAGGCAAATGTTCCCCAAGGGAAAGTGATGGTTGTTTTGTCTTGGTCCTTTAGGGATAACTTTATCTAGTTATAACCACTAAATCCATACAAGAAGGAAAAATACTTTTTCCCAACTAGGTTATCTAGTACCTAATCAATGAAGGGTAAGGGAAAGTAATCCCTCATGGTAGATTTATTGAGTTTTCTATAGTCAACATAGATTATTCATTTACCATTATTTTTAGGAACTATCAGTAATGGTTATACCCACTGAATATTAGAGATGGGATAAATGAATCATAATTTGAATAGTTTCTCTATCTCAGTTTTTACTATGTCCCTCAAAGCTGGGTTGATCCTTCATTGTGGCTATCTGATAGGTCTAATGCTTTTAGTGTAAATGTGATGAATGCACACACGAAGGTGGATTACCTTCATGTCAATATAGTACCATATAAAATTATTCATATGGACCCTTAGAACATCAAAAACCTTGGTCTCTTATTCATTAGTCAACCAACTATTGATGTTTAGCATTTTTATAAGGTGGACAATTATCTATTTGGTTTTTAGGTGGATATAATTTAACTATCTGAATTTACTCACTAAAGAGTTCAAGGGATAGGAATGTGGCACCATCATGTGGAATATTATGATATTTTTTAGGAACTTCTCTCCTAGAGAAATTACATTAGCTAAAGGATAACAAAAATCTTTCAAAAATGAGTTATGCTTACTTCATGCCCACTCAACAATGCTTTGCTAGATAAGTAAGTGGTCATATGTGCCATCACAATATTTTGATCTAGATGCTTGGTTTGTAGGGGTAAGGATTTCCAACTTTGGATCTCCTCTATCAAAATCTAGAGCTTGATTGTCAAACTTTAGAGCTCCATTGTTAGACTCTGGAGCTTGTCTATCAAACTCTAGAGCTTCACTATCAGAATCCAAAGCATGACTATCAAAATATGGAGCTTGGTTATGATCTTCAAAGCTCCATGTTAATTCTTCTTTAAATTCCTCTAGATGGTCTTTGATTGTCACCATAACTAATGAAGAGAGATTGTTGTTATTTTTTTTTTATCTCATCTATCCATAATTATTCTGAAGGGTTAAGGGATGGTTTTGTAGGTGGGTATAAATATATTCATTTTTGATTTTATCCCATTGGAGATGATCATATCCCTAGACCTAAATTCTATCTATGTTGTAATTATTGATAACCAAGGTCTTCCAAAAATCAATGGATATCCCAATTTTCTTGTCTTAGGATGGAGTATCATGAAGTCAATTAGATATTCCCAAGATTCTAATATCACAACTACATCTTTAATGGTACCTTTAGGTTTGGTAGTGGATTGGTCTACCATTTTTAGGATTATGAAAGTCGGATATACTCCTATAAGTGATAGATATTTTATATTATATGTTGTCATCACATTAATGGCAACCCCTAAGTCAACCAAGACATTGGGTATCTCTTTCTTTCCTATAGTCACAATAATGACATGGCTTCCTTGATATCCATATTTAGTTAGGAGTAGCTTCCCTGCTAACAAGTTTTCAAGTTTTCCATCCACCTATATGGTCTTAGGGTGTTGCCTTTTTCTTATCAAAGTTTTAATGCATAAACATTTTATCATTATATTAAGTTTTAGGATGTCCCTGATGGCCTATAATAGTGGGATTTCTATGTTGAGTTTCCTTAATTCCTGATCAAATTCTCCTATACTCTTAGCTTCTCTAAGTCTTTATAGGAAGGGAATAACTATAGGAGTTATATTAGATTTTTTAGGTCTTTTAGGCTCTTTTTATTAGACTGTTTGTTCAAGATAGCCAGGTTTCTCATTATGAATCTTAGTAATTTTTATTAGAGGATTTTGCAATGTCTTTCCTGATATGAGCTAAATGTTCTAGCAATCAATGGAACCTAAACCTATAGTTTTATCCTACTATACCCTAAAGATAGGGGCTACTTGTCTATTTTTTAGATTTAACACAGGTTAGAGAAGCAATTATGGTTGGTTTATCTACTCATTCCATGGTGTTTAAGTGGAAGGGGGAGGTATTGATTCCTATTACTGATGGTACATTCTTTGATTGAAATTTTGTTGAGGAACCCATGGTTGATTTACCCATGGTTGAGGAGTAGGCTAGGGTATCCAAGTCTATTGATGAGGTTAGGGAATCCATGGTTGTGGTGTCCATTATTTTGGAACCCATGATGTTGGTCCTCATGCCTATGGAGATGCTTGTCTAATCCATGACATCATCCAAGGGTTGGTAGGAGCTATAGGTCCAAATTGGTTTTGATTCTGGTTGTGTGAAAATTGATTTCCTTACCTTTGGATAAAATTGATCTCTTCTATAGGTTGCATGGATTGTTTTAACTAGTTTCTTAGGGATGGGAGGAGGGATAAATTTTTGGTGTCATGTTTATTTGTATCAAAAATTAAGTACATATTAGTCCTATCCAAAGGATAGTTTCTAAGGGCATGCATTATTCTACACTTAGAAAAATAGATAGCCAAGAGTTGAATGACATTGTTAGATTTGGCTTGTAATCCATCTAACATGGTATTCAATTGAACCAATATGTCTATCTTAAGATTTACAAATTCTTCCATCAACTAGCTCACCTCATTTCCTCCTCTCCCTATTCTTGTCTTTCTAATGGTAGGCTTTGTCCTTATATAATTTCTAAACACTTCAGTGATTTGAGGAATAGTTAACTTATTGATATCCCCTTGTCCCATTAGGTTTAGGGAATATCTAGCATCACCCTCGAGTAATTTTAGAAAGACTATTTTATAAACATCTTTAGATAGTTCATATCCACATCTTTTGTGGGCAAACAAAAATTGGTCAAGATAATCCTCTAGGTTTTCATCTTCATTTTATTTGATCCTAAAAAATTCCCTTCTTATCCCTCACCCTAAAATAGTCTTGATATTTGTTTAAGAATGTTATTTCCATGTCTTTCCATGAGTGAATGGATTTTGGGAGTAAGCCCATAAACCATCTTATATATCCTTCTTTTAATGTATAAGTAAATATTTTCAACCTTTGATTATCAATTTTGTAATCATAGATTTGACTTAGAATTTTGAATTCAAAGAGAATTTGGTTAGGGTCTTCTGTAGATTGACCTCTAAAGGTGGGAAAAAGGATGGATAAATGTTTTTCATAGTTGTTATGTCATATTCCTCTAGGATAATGGGATTGGTAAAGGTCCTTCCAAGAGGGTTATTCTTATTTCCTTGAGGAGTTTTGACATTTCCATGATTATCCCCCATTTCTCCCAAGTTAATGTTATAAAAAATTCTGGGGGAAAGTAATGGTTTATCAAGGTTGGATGGAAGGTTATTTAATTGAGATTCAATGTCTTCCAAACTATCTCCTTTATGTTTTGTTTCTTCTTTTGAAGACTGATCTAGAGTATCAAATAGGTCTAATTCTTCCCTAACATGTTAAAATGTTTCTCCAACCCCTTTTCTCATATTTTCAAGTTTATCTACTAATTCATATATTCTATGGATGGTTAGAATGTCCTACTGAGCATCTTTTGGGATAAATCTTCCTTGAGAGTTTCTTCTTTTTCTCATATATTTATTTAATATTCAAGTAAGTTGGAAGTTGGTTTTTATGAATACTGTTAGATTATACTTGTACCTTACTAACACTTAAAGTGAAAGTCCCTAAAAATGGCACCAAAAATGATGGGTGTTATTTACCCCTCCATTTATTCAATCGAAAGTTGATGCCATTCATTTTATGGTTGGTGTCCAATAGCTATATGCAATAAGGTAATTTGGTGAATTGACTAATAGTGGTGTTTTGAGGGTTTTTGATGGAGCAACTAATCCTTAGTTGTATTTCATCTTGTTGAAATTGAAAACTAACAAATTACTTGTAAATTAAAACACTCAATTTTTGAATCAAAATCACACTTGATGGAATTAGAAAAATACTTGATGTAATGGGAAACACACTTTTTATAATTAGAAATACAATTGTTGGAATTATAAACACACTTATTATCAAGGATTTCATAATTAAATTTACTTATTAATGAAATATTCACATTAATGAATCAACACCAAGGAAAATAATTGAGAAACATATGTACAAACATAAATAGAGATGATTCTGTAGGTTAACAATCCACACTTACACATAAAAAATCTTATTAAAACTTAAATGAATAATGAAATGATAAAAATAACTACCACACGAGTCCTAGTTTTCATCAAGGGAGTAGAACCTTGCTCTCCCTCAAATCAAGATGAAATCAACTCATATTTTTGGAACTGACAAAAGATTCATTAATTGATAAAAAGAGTTACAAACTGGAATAATACATCTGCTACTAATAATCTCTTACATGCTGATCCCTAAGAAGTAGCAAGAAATTCTAATTTACTCTACTACCCTATTTGTCTAGTACCCTAAATTACATTTAACAAGCTAATAATATAACAAGATCATAATAGTGATAAAAATAACTTGTAAAAAAAGAAAGATGAATTATAACTACTTATGCTCCAAGGAGGAATGTTATAAAGTAGGGTAACACATGCCAAGTTTGTTCGATTGGTTACATCATTTTTTATTTATAGAATTAGATTAAGTAACCCAAAATCTTATTGTAGATATAATGGTGTTGTTTAATATATTATATAATTGGAAGTACTATAAGTAAAAAGCCTAAAAGTGGGTGTAGACATAATCTAGAAATAACCTTCTAAACACCTATGGAATATTTGAAGTTTCATAAAAAATGTTCTAGGCACATGCTGGATCAACTCTAGAGCTCTACTGACAAGTTTAAGAGTTTAATGGTTCACATGCAAAATGCCTATAGTACTCGAAATCTTGACTATCAAAGTTTGGAACTTTACTGATAGACTTCGAAGCTCTAATGATAAACTTTGGAGCTATATTGACAAACTCTAAAGATTCACTATAGGGTACCATATTGATCTAGGCTTGTTCCAAGGGTTGAATTATTACACCATAACTCTTAATATTTGTTTATAGTTGATTATACTTCCTACATATAAAAAACTAGAGAACTAACCATGCCAAATGTTAGAATATAGTAATAATAATTATAAACTTAGACTCACACAAAAAAATAAGATATACGTATCTATTTTATACTTTATATTGACCCTAAGTATTTAATATGTATGAAATACTCAATCCAAGATAGTAGGTTAATAGGTGTAACAAAGGTGATTATGGATATAATAAGTCATAAATTGGACTCATCAATTTTCTTGTGTAAGTTAATGAATCATAGTGTCTAGAGTAAGATTACGCTCTTTGAAAACTATTATGATATTTTCAATGTTGTTATTTTTATTCAAATAAATTTAGTAGTTAGTGTCACCTATTTCATATTGAGTTTTATTTTTTATTGAAAAAATTATAGTGAAAACACCAATGCTAAGTGATAACTATGATAAGAAGTTTTCTATCAACTTATTATTGATATTGATGGTTGTTGTCATTTGGACACTCTTGTACAATGGATCTATATGTAATATCTTTGTGTTTTTTGGAAAATTCAAGTTCTTTACAAAACTAGGACCATAAATTACTAGCACATCCCCTTCAAAAATTATCTCATACACACACACACACACACACACACACACACACACACACACACACACACACACACACACACACACACACACACACACACACACACACACACACACACACACACACACACACACACACACACACACACACACACACACACACACACACACACACACACACACACACACACACTCACTCACTCACACACCCACACACACACACACACACACACACACACACACACACACACACACACACACACACACACACACACACACACACACACACACACACACACACACACACACACACACACACACCCACACACACACACACACACACACCCACACACACACACGCACACACACTCACTCACACTCACACACACACACACACACACACACACACACACACACACACACACACACACACACACACACACACACACACACAAACACACACACACACACACACACACACACACACACACACACACACATCAAGTATTAGTGTTGTGATACATTTTTATATGTTGGACATGTAAGCATAGTTTACAAAGTTTAAGTTTTAACATAAAGATTGTACAATGACATATTGTGTAATAGACTTGTTGAATTTCAAGAAGGTAGGCTTTTTAATAGGGTATATAAAAAATAAGGTATAAATTAAATTTGGTCTTATTAAATAAAATTTTTCATGAGTAAAACATTACTTAGAAAAAAACAAAATTATAATTTGTTGAGTCTGTTAGGGTTTTTTTTTAATATAAAAAAATTACTTTTTTTCATGATTATTACTTGGTTTTTTAAATATCACGGTCAGGAGGCATTTTTGAATCCATGATTTTTTACTTCAAGCATTTTTATAATAATATTAACATAGCATTTTACAAAAAAAAAAGGATTAAATAACCAAGAGAAAATGTTATAAATTACCATTTTGCTTGAAAATTTAGTGTTGTTTCCATTAGATGGTCATTATCTTTATATCTAATTTTATGATAGTGTCTTTTTAAATCATTCTTGGATCTATTATAGTGCTTTAATCTTATTTAAATAATGTAATATCCCATCACACACTATGAAATTGAATTAATAATTTTATAACCTAATTGTGCACTTATATTAATAATTTCATGATTTCAGTGTCAACTTACATTAATAAGTTTAATATTTCATAGTGAAATTAATAAAGTAATGATTTCATTATGAATATGTATTAAAATTTTGTTATTTCATTGTTAACTTATATTAAAAAGTGATGAAAGTTCACAACTTAGGCAATGATGCCTTACATAGGTTTATTCCACATGTTCATGGCAACACAACATGGGAAAGGTGTGAAATACACAAAAATATAATGCAAAATCAATAGCATAATAATTTTATGATTTCACTATGATGATTGCATAAAGTAATCATGAACTTGCATTAATAATTTTACAATTTCATTTTGAACTTGCTTTAGAACTTACATTAATAATTTTATGATTTCTTCATGACATTAATGATTCTATGATTTCACTATGAACTTGTGTTAAAGTTTTACAATGCCACTATGAACTTTCTTTAATAAATTTAACATTAATTAATTTTTGGTCACTTTGTTTAATAATTGAAAATCTTAAGCCTTTTCAATTAAATAATCTATAATTATGTCTAAATCACATTGTAGCCTAAGTTTAGGTTTAGATTTTATATAGAATATATCTATTATAATATATTATTTCCCTTTATTTTTAAATCCATTTAAATCCATCACCAATGAGATGTTACTACCTATTCTTTTCTCAGCCACATGATGCAAAATCTCTCTACACCTTTGTGACCATTTGACAATCGCCATGTGTCTCATTTATAAAGGGAGTGGACTCATACCATTTATATGTTAGAATTGATATTCCAATGTGTTTATATAGATAAAAATACATAATGAAACCCCATGAACATGTCATCTAGTGGTCAACTATAAGTGAGCATGTTTCTTACTCTCTTGGGATAGTTAAGGGAAGAAAAGGCTCTATTGATGTGATCTAATCACAATAGGAAACATGTCACTCAATGTGTCATTAGGATTTACTAATTTTATCACTAATACAAAATAAATATTTTTAGGGTTGTATTATAAGTAACAATGGCTCTATGTAGTTTTACTTTGGCCTCATCTGTGAGTAGATCAGTGTGAATTGGTAGATTGTGATCATTATATAATAAATAGTCTTAGAACTAATGGAAAAAATTACTTGCAATTGTGAAACTAATAATGATTTTATTATTGTGACTGCTCTTAATGTCATGTTGGATTTATAAAATCCAATTTGAATTTTGGCTTGGTATTGTAGCAACCACATGGTGTGATCTAAAACATGTTGATCTTGACTATCTCTGTGTTCATTCTTTATTGTGATAAGTAGTGAAAAATGTCACAAACTTAATGCATTGTCACTAAAATATCCTCATAGTTGATGTGGTAACATCATGGGGGACTCAAAATCATGGGATGATGTGTTTTATGGGTGTCAAGGTTAGCATAATTTTTATGGAGTATCAAAACCATCCACATGACAACATCACAGGGCCTCGAGGTCACAGAATTCCTTGGGTTTATTTGATTTTTATTTCCACCATGGCCTCCTTAGAATTATACATGTGTATTTTTGAGATCCCATCATTATCATAGAGTCAATAATAAATTCATGGAGTGATTTCTAAACTACATAGATCCATTGATATCTTCAATTATCTTTATTATTCTCTTTTAAAATTTGCATGTTTACCTTGTGATAAAAAAGGTAGGCTACAAATAAAATATATATCAATTATGTATTTTATATTTTTAAATATAATAAAATTACTTATTTAAAATAGATATAAGTTATAAGTAATAAAATAATCATGGAAATTGTAGTGGCCATGTGTCATCATCATGGGGTAGGATGGCTCCTAAAATTCCCTTTTGGTATTGACCTAGAATTTAGATCTAGTAGTAAATTTAAAGTGGTTGTAGTTTTGAAAAATGGCACCCTTTAAACTTAAAATAAATAAAAAATGGATACAATTAAATTGAACTACTTCAAAATAAAACTATAATTGACATAATACACATGGCATGCACATAAGGGGTAGTGATGTTTTAAGTGAGATAAATATTGTTGTCTAAAGTGAATGACATGCAAAAATATATTATAACACATGCACTCATGGAGCATGGTTCACATGATTTTTTAAGCCTAAAAAAAATATAACGACCTAAAAGGAGACATGTGGTGTAATCTTGGACTCATGTGGTGTAATCTTGGACTCTCAAAGTCATAAGGTTCAACTCACATGATTCAATAAACTCATTGACATATGTGATTTGATTTTATTTATCAATTAGGTCTGCACAATAAACCTAAAGTTATATAATACATAGAGGTTGTGATCAATAAAATAAGTATAAAGGGGCCACATATTACATGGAAATATTAAATATTTATTTATGTGGATCTTGGCTTTAGGAAATAGTATAAAGTGGTTGCGATCATGAACCTTAGGATTTAAGATAAATCAAATGTGGTCGAAATAGACTCAATTGAACCCTAAATTCAATAATAGGAACCTTTAGATTATGAAATATTAAAATATATGTTGCTTATTTTTAAATTTATTAACCCTAGACTTAAGTTATAATGAAAATTAAACCTATAATAAATGGTGACAGTGTATCAACCTATTCACAAATTGGGATTTTAAAAACATAATTATGTTAATTTTACCCAAAATAGGGCCCACAATTCTCAAATATAAATGAAGTGTGTTGGTGATATCAAAACCATAAACTATGACGTTTGATTTACATGCTTCTTGTTTTTTATGTGATTACCACGAGTCTTATGTCTTTGGTTGTAGGGTTTGATTGATTATGTAATGGAATTTATATCCATTAGATAGATTCCACTTGTCTCACTTGTGACTTCGATTTTATTAAAATTATTTATATAAGGTGATTTTAGCATATTATCTAGCCATGTCCACTTTATTAATGCCCAGGAAAGTTACGGACCCATGGATGCTATAAAATTGATTGGAGAACCTTAAAAAATCCATGTGGAACAAAAATTTAAAACCATTATGAAGACTTTGTGACCCCATAATCAATAGGAAACCACTGCATGCCAATCTCTAGTCATTGAATATAACAAAGGGAACATTTGGATAGAAAAATTATGAAGGCAAGTCATTGTGTGATAACATTGTGTGGTCCTTATGATAAAAGTGATCAAGGTTAGATTAATAATCCAATGCATTTATAGTTTAAGAAAAAATAAACCACAATAAATTCATTATCTCATGCTTTGTGATCATGATGCATGGGTGGTTTATATTTAATTAAGCCTTTACTTTATACTATAGCCAAAGGTGAGGTTCATGTTTTAAATATTGACCATGAAAACCAGTAGTGATATATAATCTTGAGACCACTGATTCATAAACGTAAAATATTAAATGATGCATTGAATATTTTTCATAGGGGTAGACATGCGAATACACTGGTCACTATCATAATTTCACTTAGAGAAGAGGTGGCCACAACAAATTCAAATTATAATGTGTGAATTTTGGAGTGTGTAAAAAATGTATATGCAATTATATGACCATCAATAACCTAAATGAGGGCAGTGTAAGAGCTCCATTTATCTATGGATTTTATAAATATCAACACGTAAGAGATATATGTCTATGGATTTTATAAATATTAACATGATTTCACCATGTGATTGCATTAATGTCCACTATAATTCTACATTGAATGATGTCAAGGATGGAATAAGATGTAAAACATTTCAGCCAATCAATAGTGAACAAGTTTGTACTTTCTTATCAAACATTAACGAAACAACACATTTATAGGGGTAAACATTATAATATTAAATAAATATATTTTTTAATCATTTTCATTGGACATGAAGAAAATATTAATCATCATTTAAATCAAATTGAAAGGTATAGTATCTCTTCAGTATAAATAATAATAACCAACATCATTTCATATTCAAAAGATATCATGATGTTCATTAACTTCAAAGAACATAACTGATGGTTTACAATATAAATATACTTGGTAGGTATTCACTGTTATCAAAATAATGTTACTATAATAAAGGCATTTAATTCCAAGTCCTTATAGGGTAGAGGTTAGAAATGGCCATGTTTATGTTTTTTTGTAGTCAAATATGACTATTTTTTGGTAGATTATTTACTAACATTTGATGGTACCATATTCACATTTGTTACGATGTTAGACAACTCAACATTTAGATCACATTGTTTTAATGTTGGACACCACAACATTTTGTTTTTAAAAAACTTTATCTCTCTTAAGTCCTAAGCATTTTTGGGGACTTGTATAGACTAAATTTGATTGTCAACCCTAGGCCTAAAAATTGATGGTCTGTAACCTACTTTTAGAGTTTGAGACCATGAATGACAATGAAAAAGTACTTATAGGCTACTTAAAAGAGAATACTATCAATTTTTTTTGAATTGATGGGTATAATTAATTTGAAATTCTAGTCCTAGTCAACCCTCTCTATGGTGATTATTTTGTAATGATTGTTTAATCAACTGTTGTGTTGTCACCAACACACCCTATTTTACTTTGAGAAATAGGGACCCTCTTTTGGAAAGATTGAGATGTATTTTTTTTTTTTTTTTTGTTTGTAAAATTATTTTTATTGTAATTTGTGAAACAATTTATTTCATAGTTGTCATAGTTTATTTCAGGTTTAAATTGTTGTGATTAGGTTTAGGTTTGGTATAATTAAATTGGTGGCCATTTTGGTTAATAGTTTTTAGGCTTAAAATTTAACTTTAGTTTGATTATATTGACCATGGAGTTTGTGACCCCAATGAAAAATCATTTTATGCTATATATATTTTTGGGGGTCCTTTAATTTATTCTTGAGTCCAAAGTTTCATAATTTTGTGGCTTTGCTAACATTGTTTGATTTAGGTTATAATGCTTAAATAATTTTCAGCATTCTTTAATTTATGCATAAATCTAAATATCATATTATCAATCACCATCCAAGACCAAATAATCATAGTCCTTTTGTATTATTGCTTAAGATTCTTAAATATTTATGGTTGTAGATATCTAATTTATGTCACTCTAGTGTCACAAACTCTAAATTATTATATTATCCCCAATCATCGAATCTAATTACTGTTTTCATCTTGAATCACAACAATATATCCCTAATCATGATATTACATCATGTTGTATCATCCATTTCATCCAACACATCCCTGATCTACCCTTCATCACTCTTCATCATCCCTAGTATATTAATCCATTAGATCAAATATATAATCAACTTTACTCCATCCCACTAATAATGAAATATGGATTAATTACACTAATTAATGATAATTAATTGGTAAGATAATCCATACAAATTTCATTTTTTCTAATAAATAAAATAAACCTATTTTCCATCTCAAATCCATGATATCATCCAAATCCACTTGCCCATTTAAAATTCAAAAATCTTGCACCAAATCCCAAGTTAAATTCCATTTTATAAAGCAATCTTTACAAAATTCTATGCAAGGAGGCAAGTGTGCATGCAAGGTTTATGAGAAAATTCTGATGTAATTACATGATATCCAATGTAATGGATAAGTTATGACAGGCCCTTACACACTCAAATACAAACATTAAATGTCCATCCTCCCTCATTCAATGAGATGGATGACTCATCCTCCACCATTGATATTCAATCTAGATCAATGGTTGAAAATCATCCTAAAATCCTATAAAAAGGGAGGTATCCCTTCTTATTTTAACAAGCTAAAATAATACAAAGAAGTGTTGTCAAATTCATCATCAAATCATGAAATTCAAACATCAATATGCAAGGGGAAGTGCTGCTGAAATCTTCACACATTCTCCATGAATTTGTGACTACATTCCACATCATTTGAGCAAGCCTCCATGTCAAGAGGGTCATCTTTGATTTGTGGTAAGTGAAGATAATTATACCCTAATCCCTCTTAGCTCAATCCAAGCTACTCACTTGTAAGTTTGTTT
The DNA here is from genome assembly GCA_037957365.1 of Torreya grandis. NCBI lineage: Eukaryota > Viridiplantae > Streptophyta > Pinopsida > Cupressales > Taxaceae > Torreya > Torreya grandis. The sequence goes on from JARHVA010000140.1 coordinate 3,994,933, forward strand.
AACATTTCATTTGTGCCTTTGTTGGAATAATGCATATTTAAGCTTACCTAGGGTTAATAGGGTGAGTTATTTATTATCGAGGGTAAAATTTATTTACCTTGGTTAATTTATTTTATTGTTGAGAATTTCTCAACAATATATTTGTTCGTAGTATGAGAAAACAAATAGTTTGTTTTCTCTATTTTGTAATCATTACAAATAGTTTGTTAACATGAAACAAACTATTTGTATTATAAATACTTTGCATTATATGGGAAATAAACGAGAGATTAATGAGAATATACATAGAAATTTGTGGATTATCACCTATTTTTTTAGGTGTGACAAATTTATTTATTCTTTGGAAATATTTGCAGGTTATTTGTTGTGGGTTCTTTCTCATGTATTGATGGGGTGTGTCCTGGTTGTCTAGTTGGTAAACAACATCAGGATCCATTTCTAGTTGGTAAGGCCACACGTGCAAATGCACCCTTAGAGTTGGTTCATAGTGATTTGATGACTTTTTCAACTCGTTCTTTTTCAGGGGCTAAATATGCACTCACATTCATTGATGATTTCACTCGTAAAACTTGGGTATATTTTCTCAAGTTGAAAAGTGAAGTTTTTGAGACTTTTAAGGCCTTCAAAGCCTTTGTTGAAAAACAATCATCTCTTCCTCTTAAGAAGATACGCACTGACAATGGGGGGGAATATGACAGTAATGCTTTCTATGATTTTTGTATTGAGCATGGGATACAACACCATTTTACTGTACCACACACTCCTCAACAAAATGGTGTAGCAGAGAGGAAGAATCAAACATTGAAAGAGATGGCTAATTGTATGATTCACTCTAAAAATTTGGGTCCAAAATATTGGGCTGAAGCTGTAAATTGTGCAAACTACATTCAAAACTGTATGCCTCACAAAGCTGTGCAAAATCTGACACCAGAAGAAGCTTGGTCTGGGATCAAGCCTGATATTTCAGATTTTCACATCTTTGGGAGTCAAGCATGGGCATTCATTCCTGATGACAAACGTAAAGCATTTGAGAAGAAAAGCCAACCACTCATTTTTGTTGGTTATTGTGAAGATGTAAAAGCCTACCGTCTTTTTGATCCTATCACACATGATGTGTTGTTTCGACGGGATGTTTAGGTTGATGAGATACCCACTCCATAGGAGTGTACATCTAGTTCTTCTTCTCCCCCTCCTTCTTCTACTGAGGATAGTGAGGATTTACTTTCTATTGTTGATGATGATGATGTTACACTTATCCAACCACCAATGCCATCTTCTTCACCACCTTTGCCTAAATGGGCAAAGAGCACTCTACAGGAAGCTGGTTCTTTTATTGGTGATCCATCTAATTCTCATCGCACTCGCTCACAAACATTTGGTGTTGCTTCTAGTGTTGTTTTCTGAGGCTATTGGTATACCTGAGTGGGATGTTGCTATGTATGATGAGTATTCTTCATTAATGAAGAATGATACTTGGGATCTTGTCCCTCTTCCTAAGGTAAGAAAACTTGTAAAATGTAAATGGGTCTATAGGACCAAATATGCTACAGATGGATCAGTAGATAAGTACAAAGCTAGATTAGTAGCTAAGGGTTTTTCACAGGTTGAAGGGGTTGATTACTCTGAGACCTTTGCCCCTGTAGCTAAGATGGATTCTATTCATCTTGTACTCTCTCTTACTGCTTCACATTCTTGGTCTATTTTTCAGATGGATGTGAAGAGTGATTTCTTACATGGTGATCTCCATGAGGAGATCTATATGGAGCAGTCTACAAGATTTGTGCAAGACTCATCATTGGTTTATAGACTCCGTCGTTCTCTTTATGGCCTCAAACAAGCTCCTAGAGCTTGGTATGAGAAGATGGATAGTTTTCTTTTGAGTTCTAGTTTTATTCGTTGTGAGTCAGATCACAATGTATACATCCTGAAGAAAAGTGAGGAGCTTGTCATTTTGGTTTTGTATGTTGATGATCTCATCCTCACTGGTAGTTCAGATTCCTTGATACATGACATCAAGGACAAGTTGGCAGATAGGTTTGATATGACAGATCTAGGACTTCTACATTATTTTCTTGGTCTTCAAGTTTTTTAGTCTTTTGAGGGCATCTCTATTGGACAGCAGAAGTATGCGACAGATCTTCTTCATCGATTTGGCATGGTTGATTGTAAGCCTGCCCCCACTCCATATCAGTCAGGTATTGTGTTGTCTTCCACTTGTATGACTCCTCTTGTTGATTCCACTTTGGATAGGCAACTTGTAGGTAGTCTTTTATACCTGACTCATACCCGTCCTGACATCACATTTGCTGTGAACCTTGTTTCTCAGTTCTCACATGAGCCTCATGAGAGTCATTGGCAAGTAGCCAAGCGTATTTTGTGCTACATTCGGGGAACCACTCACTTTGGTATACATTACACACCACAGAGTTTTACATAGCTTGTTAGATACACTGACTCTGATTGGGCTGGTGATGTTGACACTCACAAGTCCACTTGTGGATTTGCTTTCACACTTGGTTCAGGTCCAGTTGCTTGGGCATGCAAAAAGCAGACTGCTATTGCATTGTCCTCTACTGAGGCTGAGTATCGAGGTGCTGTCAAAGCTAGTCAGGAGATACTTTGGCTTCGACAGTTGCTTAGAGAGTTTGGCTTCACACAGTAGGGTCCTACTACTCTTTGGTGTGATAACCAAAGTACGATTGCTATTTCACACAATCTTGTTGAGCATCAGCGAACAAAACACATTGAGATTCACATGCACTTCATTCAACATCTTATTCAGGATGGAGTTCTTTCTTTAGAGTTTGTGCCTACAGTTGAGCAGATTGCAGACATCTTCACTAAACCTTTGGCTTCTCCTCGTTATCTTCAGTTGTGAGTGATGCTTAGGGTGAAGGAAGTTGTCCTTGGGGGGATTTCCCATGAAGTCCTTCCTTTATTTTTCATATTTTTTTGATTGGTTTGTACATGGGTACCTTATCAGGCCTAGTAGCCGGAACCCATCCTTGTTTGTCATTCTCCTTATGTTTCACTTAAGGGAGGGTGTTGGAATAATGCACATTTAAGCTTACCTAGGGTTAATAGGGTAAGTTATTTATTACCGAGGGTAAAATTTATTTACCTCGATTAATTTATTTTATTGTTGTGAATTTCTCAACAATATATTTGTTCGTAGTATGAGAAAACAAATAGTTTGTTTTCTCTATTTTGTAATCATTACAAATAGTTTGTTAACATGAAACAAACTATTTGTATTATTAATACTTTGCATTATATGGGAAATAAATGAGAGATTAATGAGAATATACAGATAAATTTGTGGATTATCACCTATTTTTTAGGTGTGACAAATTTATTTATTCTCTAGAAATATTTGCAGGTTATTTGTTGTGGGTTCTTTCTCCTGGATTGATCTTGTGGATCCTGTGTATCTCCTGCTCATTCTTTCATATAACACTTGCATTATGCTAACTATTTTATTGTGCATATACATTTGACATGCTTGATAGGACTTGAAAACCCATAAATACCTATCCAAATTATTTGAGTAAAAAAACATTAAAAAATTTCAAAAAAATAGCTCCTAGGTGCATGGTAGGTTTGCCCTATTGAATAACAAGTTCCATATGAAAATAGTGAGATCACCTTGTTCATTAGTGAGTTCACCTCTATCTTCCAGTATTAAGATGATTAATGGTATTACCCTATTAATTAATGGGATCACCTATTATTGAATGGGATTATATTTATATTTATATTTTTTTATATATCTAAGATTTATGAGTTGGTCTTGTATATTAGCAAGATCATCTTGTCCACTTGAATTATTGCATGTTTTTCTACTTGTTGTAGATCAGTGGGATCGGCCTATTTATTAGTAGAATCACCCTGTATATTGGTGGGATCACCTTGTTCATTAGTGGTATTGTCTGTGTCTATTTATTTATAGTAGATTAGTGGGATTTCCCTATTTACCAGTGAGATCACCCTATTGTTCAACAAGATTGCATTTATGTCTATTTGAGATTGGAAATATCACCCTATATATTAGTGAAATCACCTATTCATTAACATTATTACATATGTCTATATTTTTTATTAGATTAGTGAGATTGACCTATTTATCAATGGGAACACCTGTATATTAGTAGTATCACCCTATTCATAAGTGTTATTGACTATGTTTGTCTATTTATAGTAGATTAATGGGATGCCATGTTTATTGGTAGGATCATCCTATTGTTTGGTGGGATTGAATTTATGTTTATCTAATATTTGGTGATATCACCCTGTATATCAGTGAGATCACCTTGTTCATCATTGGTATTGCCTATTTCTATCTATTTATAGTAGATTAGTAGGATTGCCCCATGTATTAATGGGATCACCCTGTGTGTTACCAGGATCACCTTGTGTGTTAATAATTTGAATTATAACAAGGTTTTATAGGTTTGATGCTTGTCTAAGGCTATTTAATCAAATTATCACCTAGTTTTATAGGTTTCACCTATCTAAGATCAAAATAAACAAACAAACACATATATATTTGGTTTAATGTTTTAACTAAACACATATTTTGATTTGGTCCACTAAAAATAATTTTACTTGTTTTGATTGTTTGTGCATGTGTATGTGGTAATATTGATCATACATGTTATCCTATTATGCCAATAAGGTGATCATGAGGATCATAAATGATTTGATTACCATTTTGGTATCCCTTATCCTAAACTACACTATGTATGCTCTCCTCTTGAGTTGATAAGGTGATCTTGAGGATAAGAAATTACTAGTTACTTTTATTTTCATCTTATTAGGGCTCAATAATTGGGACTTCATTCCCTAATGTTTTGACTAACCCTATGGTCTGGTAAAGTATATAAATTGGGAAAGAAACTACCAATATTGGCCAAATGGTTGTGTGTTTTAAGTGCATCATGAAGTGAGGAGGTTTCATCCTCTAATACTCATGCTTTAGACATAATTCATGAGGAAAGATTTTCTTGCAACACTCTATTAAAATATTTTAGATGGTGTGAATACATGGTACTAAACCCTTTTATGCATGTTATTTAATCTTCCTCTTCTACAAACTTGGGACCCATCATACTATGAGGTATATAAGGCATGCACCTAGAATGATCTGCACCATGGGGCCTCGGATTGGGTGTATGAGGAACAACTAAGTTTGGTTGTGCAAAGTGAATGTGTAGTGAGTGTTCAGATGAAAAAATCAAACACACATTTAATGGAGCAAAAGTCTTATAGGAAATGTAAGTTATATTCATAAATAAAAGAATAAGGGATAAAAAATATAATGTCTATAGTGTATGTATAAAGATTAGATACACTTAGCAAGATAACTATGTTATGATTGTGTAAATGGCATTGATTTGGCTATCTTGTTAACTATTTGGCAAGATGCATATGTTACATATTTAACATGCATAATACAAGAGCAGTGATAACTATTATACAACTACCAATGAGGATAGTAATAGGCATGTCAATCTTCTATCATATATGGTAATTGGAAATGGTCTAAATAGTTAATGTCTAGGCTATATTTAATGATTCCTAATCCTATGATATTTATTTGGAAGATAATGTCTAATTGGGTCACATTTTGAATCACACAATCTAGGAAAGTTAACATATGGTTGCACTGAGGTGGGACTCAAAGAAGCTGATGAGTTCATGAATAGATGCCTATGAAGTGTGTGGGGTTACGGAGTGTGGATTATGTTGTCTATGATTTGAGGTGAAAATTTCCCAAAAGTATATGAGTAGGCATAAGACTTATGTGTAAGGTTGTTATAAAACTTTAAGTAAATAAGTGTGCATGCTTGCATGAGAGGTCTAAGATATACATAGTAGAATAAATTAGGAGTGTGTTATACTATGTAATAGATTCACATAGATCATTCACCCTTTATTAAAGAGCAATGGTCTCTATTACATCAGTGTGTAGCTAATAAAACTATAATTAAAGTTGTTGTGAAGTGTACTAATTAGATTAATCAGTGCATTTTCAAACCTTGATCACTTAGTAAAGTTTATGTGTGCCATGGTAGGTGTGTTTGTTTGTTAATTTGATGATCTGGTCCTTCTCTGGAAGATGCAAGTGTTCAAGTTCTAAATTAGAAGGATGTTGTGTCACTATTGGCTCAAAAAGTGGTAGAGTGTAAGGCTTGAGAAGTTCTACATTGAATATTGGGTGCATGCCTAAGTATGGAGGTAGATGAAGAATAAAGACATTCTCACCAACTACACATAAAATGGTGTAAGGAATATATCACAAAGGTTTGATATTTTGGTGTGGACTGTTGAAGCATTCACTCTCAAGGTGTAGCCAAAATTTATCACCAATTAGAATGTATGAGGTGTGTGATGTGCATTGTGGCACTCTTTGTAATTTACTTGTGTGTGAGAGAGGATCAGTTGAACCTATTGATGAATAGACTAAATTCATTGTATAAAATTCTCAGCTTTGTCTACTTATTCTTGTGTGTGTGACTCAATGCTGACTAGTGCATGATAGGAAATTTATAGATGTGTTGAAGGTTAAAACCTAAGACATGTCTAGAATGGATTATGATCCATAGAGTTGTGAAGGGCTATATTGTAGGCATGTTTAATGTACAAGAGATTTTTATCCCAACTATAAGTATGTGCATGGCTATACATTCATAGAAGATGAACAAGTTTGAAATACACCACTTTGGTTTTCCCATCTATCTATGGATGAAAAGTTGTTAACTAATTTAGTTTCATAACCATCAATTCCCATAGTGGTTTCCATAAGTGAATTACAAATCATGGATCTCGTTTGGAGATGATGGATTTTAGAATCCCAAAATGAACCCAAACATGGTTGAAAAAGTCTGACATAGTGGTAATTAAATCAATGTATTTTCTACAAGTGACAATGATATCCATCTTAGAAAACCTATCCAATATAACAAACACAACATCATGATGGCATCTTGTCACATGTAAGCCAATCACAAAACCCATGTTGATAGATTCCTATGGTCTATATGAAATTAATAGAGGTGTGTAAAGTCGTAGATTCCTATTCATGGCCTTGGAATTGCAATAACTAATGTAATAATTGATGTGTCATTCCATGTCTATGCACATGTGTGGATAGTAGAAGTGTGATTGCAATGTAGATATAGTCTTTGTCATGCTGACGTGTCTTGAGGTATTGTCATAGTGTGCCTCCCAAATGAGTTATTGGTGAGGTTCACCATTAGGAACACATAAATGGTTGAGATTATAGAGAAGCTAGTCAAACAAGTAGAACTTTTGAATTTATTTACCTTGTGCTAAGCTAGTGTAAGTTGTTGTGAAGTCCTAGTCAGCTGAATAGAGAGGTACTTAGTTTGTGAAGTTGTGGACATGAAAGTCCAATATCATGATGCATGCATGAACTAGAAATTGGATAAGGAAATCTATTTCCTTGTTATCCTTCCCTTTCTTTTGATTGATCATAAGATGGAATTTTTCAGGTAAGTCATCCATTTCATGTGCTATGCATTCTCTATCTTATTTTGCCTCTATAGGAACTAAAGTGGCTCATGGTTTGAATGAATAATTATCTCCTTACATAGAATGTATTATCACCAATGCTTGATTTATTGCATAATAACATATAATTATTTTTCATAAGTGAAGTACCTTTACATCCTATCATTGAATGTATTTGAGTAGTATATGACTGAATGTCCATGCTGTATGAGCACTGTACTAAGTATGTAGTGAGATGCATAAATGTGAATTTTGAAGGAATGCATAAGTTTGGGAATTTTTAAAATAAAAACTACGTAGAGTAATTACTTGAGTGACTCGAAATTACACTGTTACACATGACTCCAATCAAATTTTACTTTTTCATGTGTTATCTGGCTGAGAGCCCAAGAGATGTGTGAGAAACCAAGGATGAAATTGTAGTAGAATCTATCAAGTCTAAGAAAAATCCTCAATTATATGAGATTACATGGAGTAGGCCAAATTATATTACTTTGATCTAATCTAGATCTACATAGATGCATGTGTGATTAATGATGTAGCCTAGATACTAGATTTACATAGTGTCGAATGTACACTTTGCTAAGTTGGCTTATAACTTATGTTGACACAAGGTTTTGAAGATGTGTGACATGTGCTCCAAGTGTTCCTCTCAAGTCTTGCTGAAGATAATAATGTCATCATCCATGTAGATGATGATGGAGTTAAGGAAACACCTGAGTAGATCATCCATTAAGCACATGAATATGGCTAGTGTATTAGTTAGGATGAAAGGTATGACAAACCATTCATATAATCCTTCTTATGTCTTAAATTATATTTTATAGTCATATTTAGGATAGATAAGAACTTGATAGTAACCTAAGTTCAAGTCAATCTTGGTGAAGTATTGAGCACCTCAGAACTAGTCTAAAAGTTCATCAATGCATGGCAGAAGGTATTGATTCTTCATTATTATCTTGTTGAGTAAATGATAGTCTATGTTGAGTCTCTAGGACCCATATTTCTTAGGTGAGAGGACTATCATACTCCTGTAAGATGAAGAACTAGGCCTAATATTTTCCTGATCTAGGAGCTCTTGTATATGGTACCAAATTTTGTCATTTTCCCAAATTGATCTACAATATAGGGGCTATTCAGAAGAGAGGATATAAGACCAAATCAATGTGGTATTTTGACATGTAGTGTGTTATAAGGCCTTTATAATCTATGAAGACTTCGATATGTTGATCTAGTAACTTATCAAGTTATTACTACTATGATATTATGTGAGTGATATGCACTACTACTATGTGATTTATCATCTACTAAATAAGTGAGTCATGGTGAACCATGAGAAACATTAACTTTTTTGCATGTGAGACAAGTTTACAACATTGATTGGTAGAGACAAAGGTGAATTTAGTCATGGGTGCTGACCCAAATAGGTGGTAGAAATGATGTTTTGCATTAATTGTTTAACATCATGGCTTGGTTTGATATATAGCTTTGCGATCATATATATATGGTCTCCCTAATAAGATGTCATAAACCTATAGAGGTATAATGTCACAAGTGATGTTATCCTCCATAGGCTTGAATTTATATTAGAAAGTGAACTATCATTGGACTTGTATATCTTTCCCCTACTATATCCACCCTAAAGATTATGGTTTAGGGTAAATGGTAGTGGTAATACCAAGACATTGAGTTATGGATTACATAATGATGTTCTTTTGACTGCCACTATTGATGATAATGTGGATAGGTTGACCATTCACCCAAAACTTGGTGTGGAAGATATATTCATGCTCTTTAGAGATGTTGATCATAGTGGTGTTGGTGCTTAAACAAGATGCATTTGGATTAGTGTTATCCATTAATATGGGTGTTGATGTAGATTATGTGAGTAATGATTGATTTTCATGACATTTAGAGTCATTATGGGTATATGAATGATGGAGATGGCATCATTTATCACCAGACTTATTCTTACCTTTTTTTGAAGTAGAAGGCATAATAGCCTTTGGGTGTTGTACAATCTTCTAAGGGTGCTCACTTTTATAAAAAAGGTAATGCTTATGTGTAAGGGGTTATGATGTGGAGTTGTGTGAGGGTTTAGCCTTGCATACTATGTTGGATGAAGAGGTGGTATGTTTCTTTATATTTTCCTTGGATTTGATATTGGCGATGTTGTGAATACTTGTCCCAAAGTGTCAAAAGTCAAGAACTCCAAATTTGCATGGATATAAAGTGAAATTCCATTAATGTAATTCAAAACCCTATGTTATTTTCTCAAGTTCTCTTGTAGGAACATCGATTAGTCATGGAATATATTGGTTTAATTTTCCACTGACTGATATTTGCACTGGTGCAGTTATTAGAACTTGATGTACTCATATTCAAAGTGTTAGAGAGGGTAATATTATTGGTTAAGTGTATAGAGTTGGGGGATAATTCTATAGACATTACCCATAAGGTGATCACATTAATTAATAACATGATTCCATTATTTAACTAACGTGATCATGTTACTTAAATCTAAGCTAAATATTGTCGAGCTATAACATGATCACATTATTTAATAATGTGATCATGTTATATTAAACAATAACATGATCACATTATGTAATAATGTGATCATGTTATATTAAAAAAATAATGTGATTACATTATTAATTAATGTGATTGTATTATTGACATAACACATAATGCAATCATGATAATAACATGATCACATTCCCTATGTGCAAAAATAAAATAAAAAGGGAAACTTGAACATAAAATTATTCATTTTACATTCATTTTTTCTTGTTCTATCCTTATTTTATTATCACATTTTTCTCAAAAGACTCTAAAGAGTGCTAGGAAGCTACCATATTCACCCCACAGACTTGTTGATCAATGATACCACTGTGTAGGAGAGGTAAGTGATCAAAATATTCCCTATTTAACCCTAATTTTTCATAATTTTCATTCTTTAACCCATATTTTTAATTGTAATTTTTTATTATTATAGCCCACATGTTAACCCTCCTAACCCTCCATAAAACCCTTTGGTTGTTCCTCCTCTTAACCCTCCACAAAACCTTGTTGTTTTTCATATCTCTCCACCTAACCCTCTTATAGTTCCCCAAAACCCCTTGATAACCAAGAGGTTCTGATTGACAACATTATGGGAAACAAACTTGAAATTGAAGACTATTCTTCCAACCCCATCCACACCAAACTAATTGATTTTGTATAGACTTTATTAGGTCAAATTGACTTGATAACAAGTCAAATTTCTTGATGAACCTCATAAAAGGATACTTTTAGGGCATATTATGCTAACAATTTATCAACCTTTCAAGTAAATAGTTTGGATATTTCAAAAGCTGACATTTACACCCTATTCATTGACCCAAACACCAATGCCCCGTTTCTCGTAACCACTAAATGTTTTCCTATCCATCATTGTGCACATAACTTAATCATGGTCAATTTTTGGGATTGATGGTGGATGGTATTTAACTATCCATAATGTAATAACCATGAGGTCCTATTATATTTTTTGAGTAAACTCTATTATGAGTTTGTCCTGAACCAGATTCCAAATAATTTTGATTTTAGTGAGTTTCAAGGTCGAGGAAAAGGATATATGTAGGATCAAACATGTGTACATCATATGATTAATTGACCTACATTAATTCATATCCAAAATCCTCTTGATCCTAAGATCCCCTCCATATCTCAATAGGTCATGGAAATAGACACTCTCCATGCTCTTAGTTCACTCATCAATACACTTGTTCAACATACAAGTAGGATTTCACAGAGTGATGATATATATATGCCACAAGATACCCAACCTCAACCCCACCCTTGCATTTTGTGTGTATATATGTGTATGGGGCCTTTTGATGATGATGACATTGGTGGTTCAGATGGCTTAGATCATAATATTATGAGTGATGACTTTTTAGCATGCACATTTGGCATGTACACATCAATCACCACATAGATACAATTATATTTTATATAAATGTCATTTTAAATTTAATTTATATTTTCAAATTTAATTTCTAAGCTAATAACTAATTTACATAAAAAATTAATATAATATATATGTCATTTTTTATGTCATAGGAGGCGATAGTTCCTTCATCATCACACTTAACATTTATAGCATTCGATTTATTGCAACCATTATTTTCATATTCAAATCCAACTATTGGGCCAACCACGACTACATCTACCTCTATTAGGATGACACCATTTACCTATATAGAGGTAAAAATTATTTACATATATGTTTTGCTCTTTGCATTTTTTTATGATTTTAGTTGTTTACATATATGTATTTCTCTTTGAATCTAATAAATAACTTCTCTTATCAATAATTAATGCAAAAATAACACATGTATGAAAAAATAAGTTATTTACATTTATCCCATGTACTAAAGCAAGGTTAAAAAACATGAATTATATTCCTTTTTAGTATTGGAATTTTTATAGAAGTTATGGAATGCATTTAATCTATATCATTTAAGTAGATATCCAAAAAGTAGTGTTGTCTTTCCTTGAACCTCACCCAAGTGATTGTGGGAATATATAAATTCAAAATTATTTATTGATAGTCCCAACACAAGGTTGCTTCATCTATAATTTGTAAAATAAATAGCATGTCCATACTATTTATTTAAAAATATCTGATCCCAAAGCACCTTTTTATACCTAGCTTCCCCAACAAAGATTCATCCATTGAATTTAAGACCCTTTTCACTTTATTTAGTTTATAGGTAATTCCATCCAAGATTTGATGTGTGTCACCATTATCATGAGCTCCCCCAATGGATAATATTCCATGTAATATACTGGTATCTCTTTCTTGATAAACATTATGTTCATAATCACACTCATGGAATGAATTTATCCTATTCCATAAAATAGATACAATGGTGTGACCCTAAGGTCCTATTGGAGGTAGTTGTCCCCATTTAGATGTTGTGCGTAGGGATCATACTCCTAATCTTATGATAATGTCCCAATGTTTATGAGTCATGTGGGATATGATTTCTCTACTTTTGTGTCTCTTACTTATACCTATGTGGGTGATGTACCTCCCACTATTTTTTGGCTAGATGGAGCCTAGCCTCCCCTAGCCCTAAAAATCTCATTGAGAGTCTTCACCTAAGACTCTAAACCGGCCACATTTTCTTCTAGGCCAACTATCTCTCTCTTATTATGAGGGAAATCGACATATGTATGGTAAGTAGGGAGAAAAACATATATATGTTTGCTTATTTTAACATGGAGAACCACATCCATAAAAATATTATTGAGGCTCAAATAATCCTCACCTAAAAAATCCTAACCAAAGTTTCTTTGATCATGCTCCACCACTAAGTGATTCACTCTAAAAACATATAAAAAGAGAAGACATTAGATTTCTAGTCACAAAGAAATAATAATTGAGTAATAAATTACAAAGTAACATAGAAAGTAATTAAAAATAAACCAACTCACTGCTTTATTTGGGTAACTTCATGTTAGTCTAGGTATAATTCCTAATTGGACCTCATCTTAGCATTCTCCTCCTATCCTATTGGTTCCTCTCTAACAAGTGTATGCTCACCCTTGTTTCCCCCTAAACTTTATCTCCTCACCCTCTATCCTATGCTTATTTCTACATATAAGTATCTACATATTATGGTAGTGGTTTTATTTAATGTTGGAATCCTACCATAATTTCAACACATATAGGATATTTTTATAAATGTTCTCCTCTAATTATTACTATCCTAATTTTTCCCATGATGGTAGTAGAGTGTCCACCTCATTCATAAACTATCCTAAAATACCCTAGTATAGTAGATCTACCAAATATATCATTGTCATTGTGTCCACCACTCATGGAAAGTCTCTCAATGGTGGCATACCTATCTAATTAGAAGCCCTGATGGTCCCCAATGTCCCAATCTCTAACCCTCATTAGTAAGGGGTCATGTGATCATACACCTAGCCCATGATGAGTGTAGGGTGGCTGATAAACATATCCATAAACCTTATGATCTGATGTATATCCCTGTAATCATATACTAACACCTCTTAGACCCATGTAAATTTCCATCATCTCTCCTCAATAATCGTAACAATAGGTGCCCATATATAAAAAAGGAAATATGTCCCTTTATCTACCACTAGATGGGAGGAAAAGATCCCTATTTAATATCATTTTAGAGGTTCAGGATAATTACCCACTCCACCACCACTAGTATCACACCATACTTAAACCTAATATTTGTGCATAAACATCACCAAAGTATTACACCCAATTAATAAAATTACCTCTATCAAGGACACAACCCTGCCTTTAGCCAACAAACCTAGTATCCTAATCATAACATTGAAAGTGATAGTTCACTCTCAAGGGACATGTGGAAAAATTAAACTATTTTACATGACACAACCTAGTTTGTGAATAGGTTGTAAAGGAGTCTACTCAATGGGACAAAAATCCCCACCTACACAATCTAGAGTATCCCTATTATATATAACATGGCCAAATCATTAGTCATTAATCTATCTATAATCCTAGGAATCCAATCACACTTCATTACTCTACTCCATCAAATGTAGGCCCACCTTTAAAACATAATTTAAAATATCCCTAAATACTCTAAGTTAATCTTGAAAATTCATCCAAAAGGAAGTAGTTACGAGGGTCCTACCTGAGTCAAACCCCTATTTATAGACAAGTAATAAATCAACAACTAATATAGTTCAACGTGTAATATAACATAAATTGAAAATCTTAACCCAAATATATTTATATTTATCAATTTGAGAAAAAAAGAAAATAGTATATTATATATTCCCTTTCACAACTTTAATCCTCTAATTTTGGTTTTGGTACAAGGCTACTACTCTAACACTTTAATAGATGGCTTATCAATTTAGATATAGGTGTATTTTCATGTGCAAGCTTGTCTTCTTCTTTCCTATAATGTGTCATTGCATTCATGTACATATATAGATAGATATTTTATATAAAAGTGATTCTATTGATCATTTTAGTTTTCATATATAAGATTTGATGTAATTTATATAAAATTGAGACCTTGTTTACATGAATAGTTGATGGTTGGTACTGACACTCCTCCCTCTCTATGAGCTGAGATAGACATAGGCATTACTAATATAATTTCATCTACATAGGTGCTAATAGAGGTATAGATTAGTTCTTGTAATTTTGAATTGTAAAAATAGACTTGTTTTAATAATTTTAGTACATATACTTGGAAAAAATATAACTTATGTAAATGTATTGTGTATGCAGGGTTATCTTATGATAGCTGATAGTCCCAATCAGAAGGTGATTGGAGCATCTTCTCATCTTCCTCCCATATTTGAGATGCCTATTTAGATATCTGAGCCTGCCATTGACCTAATTGAGCATGAAAAATAGATTGAGTAGGATCGTGAGCTTGCAGTAAGTGCACATGTTTAAATTATTTTTTATTGTAATTTAAAATTAATTTATTAACAATTATTTTAATGTATTTTATGTTAATTTTGTAATAATTCTTGTATTTAAATAGGCTCAGCTGTAAGTTACCTATGATCATAGGACCTACAGTCAGACCTTAGAGCAATCCAAGGCATTAAAGGGGTCTCCATATACTAGTAGGGCATCCCAAGGAGAGTCTTCTTCAAGGAAGGCAAAGAGAGGGAGGCTATTTGATGAATAGGATGTCTTACATGTGATATGTACTTTTTTGTATGCCTATATGGAAATTGATGCATTTTTGGCATTGTATATACAAATATGACATTTAACCAACATTAGATACTATTTTAGTAGATGTAACTTTTTGTATACCTATCACAAAAATCTATGTATTATTAACATTGGACATGTATATGCCTATATTTTATGCCTATCATGGAAATCTATTTAATTTATATTTAGTTTTTATTTCATTATGTTATTGTACAATGTTGTTTTGATCTTCCAAATTATTATCTATCAGATCTCATATTTAATGTTGTACATGCACAAATGAGGATTAAAAAATTATTATTTTCAATGCTATATATCTCAGATCTTATATATTTTTTAAATTGAAGTTTTTGTCATTATGTGTAGTGGAAATGACTAATGATACTCTTATCACTTAGGATTAATGGTCTTATTCTCTTTGTAATTACTTCTTGTACACTTTGGAGGTACTTCTTGGTGTTATTAAACCTCTTACAAACTTGTCACATTCATTCTCTAACACATTTCATACATTTCATTCACAAAAATCCTCTCACTCTTTCACTATCTTCTCACTAGGGAATCCTCATAGGTTATAAACTTACCAAAACTTGATATAGGTCTCAAGGAGTCATTATTTTGTCATTTATGCTTTTACATGGTAAACTCACACCTAGATTAACCTATTAAAATCACTCAAACACACTTCAACATTCAATTCCACATATAGGGCACAACAAGGCACAACAAGGCACCCTGAAGGCTGTGACAACAACATGGAGTATTAGTTCAATTTCAAATCTCTCACGAATCATCTAAGAGATGAAAAATCTCCTTTGTTGATGGGACCATCTTCCAAGTCCACATCTATTCAATGGCATACTTGAAAAGATTAAGAAAAAACTCTTACTTCCCTTTGCAATGTGACTATTAACCCAAAATAGGGTATAGATAGGGTTTATTTATTATAGGTAAATAGGTCAATTACTCAATTGCACCTAATAGGTCAATAGGTCAAAGTTATCAAAATTGTCAAAGCTATCAAAATTGTATAAGTTGTCAAAATTTTCAAAGTTTTCAAAGTTGTCAAAATTGTCAAAGTTTTCAAAGTTAACAAAGTTTTCAAAGTTGTTAATAGGCCAATAGATCAATTACTCATTAAGTTTTTAGGTCTCTAGTTTAAATTATCAAAGTTCAAGTTGTGGTTGCAGAACTCTAGTTTTAATGCTTCTTGAGTGAAAAATGAAACTACCAACATGTCCAAGGGGGGGGGTGGATAATGTCTAGGACCAAGTTCTTGGCCTTTCATTAGGCCTAATTGACAAAATCACCACCCATTTTGGCCTCAATAATACCCTTCCTAATACAAGAAAAATGTAATTTTTAGCCTAAGTTCAAACATACATAAAACAAAAAATATAAGCCATTTCAATAAACCATTAGATCCCTCACATACCTCCTTAATCCCTCTAATAAAAAACCATAGAGATTGGGTGGAATATTTGAGATCAATCCATTAGATAAGTTTTAGTGATGGGTCCAAAAATACATGTTTTTGTCAGTGAACAAGCAACTTCTTGAGATCCAACTGGCACTTCTACCTCTGAGACCTCCACCTATGAATCTATAAATTTTATAAAATATTGATATGTAAATTACATGTTATCACACTACCATGATGTTCAAATCCACCTAGAGGTGAATTTTCACTTGCATTCCAGAGAGTGGAAACACTGACAACAAATGCTGTCAAAGTTCAAGTTGTGGTTACATAACTCTGGCTCTGATGCTTCTTGAGTGAAAAATGACACTACCAATATGTATAAGGGGTAGATAAAATATAGGACCAAGTTATTGGCCTCCATTTAGGCTCTATTGACAAAACCACCACCCATTTCCTCCTCAAGAACACCCTTCCCAATACAAGAAAAATGCAATTTTTAGCCTAAGTTCAAACACACATAAAATAAAAATTTTAAGTCATTTCCATGAGCCATCAAATCCCTCATATACCTCCTTAATCCATATAATTATACCCTAGATAACTTAGGTTAAATATTTGAGATCAATTTGTTAGATAAGTTGCAGTGATGGGTCCCAAAATGCAATTTTTTATCAGTGAACAAGTAACTTCTTGAGCTCCAACTGACATTTATACCTTTGGGACCTCCACATATGAATATATCACTTTTATCATGTCCATATAGTCAAATTAAATTTTATCACACTACTACAATTTTCAAATCCACTAGAAGTACATTTTCACTACTATTTTAGAGAGTGGAAACACTGACAACAAATGTTGTCAAAGTTCAAGTTGTGGTTGCAAAACTCTAGTTCTAATGCTTCCTGAGTGAAAAATGACACCAAAAAAATGTCTATGGGGTGGATAATGTCTATTACTAGGTTCTTGGCCTCCTGTCAACCCTGATTGACAAACCCACCACCCATTCCAACCTCAAGAACACCCTTCCCAATACAAGAAAAATGTAAATTTTTAACCTAAGTTCAAACACACATAAAATGAAAAATATAAGTCATTTACATGAACCATCATATCCCTCACATACCTCCTTAATCTTTATAATCTCACCCTAGATCACTCATGGGGAAGCTTTGGTATCAATCTCTTAGACAAGTTGAAGTGATGGGTCTAAGAATGCAAGTTTTTGTCATTGAACAAGCAACTTCTTAAGCTCCAACTGAAATTTCTACCTCTGCGACCTTCACCTATGAATCTATCACTTTGATCATGTTTAGATAGTAAAATTACATTTTTTCATAATGCTACAATGTTTTAATCCACTTAGAAGTGCATTTTGACTATCATTCTGGAGAGAAAAAACACTGACAACAAATGTTATCAAAGTTCAAGTTGTGGCTGTAGAACTTTGGTTTCGATTCTTCTCAAGTGAAAAATGAAACCACCAACACATCTGAGGTGGATAATGTCTAGGACTAGGTTCTTAGCCTCTTGTTAAGCTTGATCAATAAATCCACTACCCATTCTGGCCTCAAGAACACCCTTCCCAATACAAAAAATGTAATTTTTAGCCTAAGTTCAAATACCCATAAAACCTAAGCTTCTCTTAGCTTCAAGAATATAGAATTATTTACTGACAGTGCCAACCATGTGAAGGTGGAAGCTTATTTGGCATAACTAACCTACAAAAAATTGTTAGTGAGCAATTAAAAATAAATTTTTTATATGTACTAAGAAAATAAAAAACATTTGGTAAAATTGATTACATCTACATTTAAAAAGTCAACATACCTCCATATTTCAATCCAATGAACCACTAGGATCTACTCTAATCTTGATAGTATCAAGAATAGATTCATGATATGAATCTCAAAATTTCCATAGTTTCCTATTTAATGGCCTCCCATGATATTTTTGTAATTGAATATTCATTGCAAGAATAAAATTTGAACAGTGTAATATCTTCTTTTACCTTTCAAACTCTTCAAACAACCATTGATTTGAATTTTTTATAGGATATCATTAAAACCAAGTTCTAGTGACTACCACTTACCCAGTGGGATAGTTAATGTTTTCTCCATTTGTAACTGGGAAAGTAAAATTTTCATTTCTCTCTACACACCGACACAAGTAGTAATTAGTGCCTTCTTCATTATCCTCATCTACAATAATTGTAAAAACATGCCCTATACATCACAAAAAATCATTTTTAGAGACAATATGAAGATATATAAATATTGAGAATAAATTACACATAATGAAAAATATTCTACCTGGCTGCACAAGATCAAATACATGATCAAAGTCATCTGATGATGTCATATATGTAAGTTACAATACTGTTGGAACCTGATATGTGTTGATTAGAATTATAGGTTTGAAACTCCAATCATTTACCCACTCTTATGACTCACACTCATTCCAAATAAAGTCCACACATACAACATAAAAACATGCCAAGTGTCTCATATGAATAGTCAAAGAACTTGTATTTAAGCTATAAATGAGTGGAGGTCACTTGAACATGTTATAGTCATACAATCCTCATACTTTACCATGTGTTCTTCTTCCATTTACTAGAAATGTATATGAATAGTAGAATTTGGTTTAGCACCATGACACATGTTCTCATTACACCATTCAATCACAGTTTTTACATCTATTAAATGAACACCATCTTCAAATTTCAACTCCTCCATTACAATAGCTCTTTTTACACATGATCCAGCATTTTCATGCTCACCTTTTACATGGCCATCCTTTGTGAAACTCCAAATGTGCTATAAATCTATGGTAACATGCATCTTACTCAACCAATAAAATATCTATGCATTTTTGAATTGTGATGTGCAATTGTCTAACCAAATGTAATGATGATTTAAAGTAATGTTCCTCTAACTCAACTATTTATAGAACTTTTGAAAACAACCTTGCACATACTCTAAAAAATGTGATATATCATCATTGATATATAAATGGTAATACCCTAATATCTTACATTATTTCTCTATACTATCAGGTACATGCATGAATGTTATATACATGAATATGGAAACTTGTGATGAGTTATAATACTATAATTGAACTTTTATTTGGGGTTTGAATGTGTAATTCTCTATAAAATCAAATACTAAAATAATCAAACCAAGTGGGAATGTATTGCTACAATTTCCATTTAAACATGATTTGTTGTAAAATAATTGCCCATCTGATCTTTTATAGAAGATAGTTGGAATAAATTCCCTAGTTGATTTTGGTGGCAATTCAATGCCACACTCCTACAAAATGTTACTATGCAAAGTACAAAAAATATGGAAAAAATGTCATAGTGCATTGAAAATTCAATGTGATACCTACAACAAGTGGTGCGTGTGTGATTTATTATAACATTAAAAAGTTTTTCCATCTCAAAATATCTTTGATAAATAGAAATTTATGGATGTTTTTCCAATTATTTAGAGTACAATTATGTTTGAGTCATATCTGATAATTTTTTTGGATGTGGTTTATGGTTACGAGAATAAACTCTTATTTTCACAACATCTCTTGCATTGGATGAAATTCTTGTATTGTATTTCTAAAATTGAGCAAGTAACTCTTTGAGAGTATCAACTATAGCCTTGTCATTTTGTGAAAGTCCACTAGAGAATGCTTAGAGCTCATTGGTATTAAGATCATTAAGTATTTCATATCTTGTAATTGATTTCATTAATGTTTTTCCATTTATATCAAGTGTTTGTCTTGTTTTTGAAATCATTCATTATTTCATTGTTTTAACACTCACTGCACAGGTTGTCATTATATGCCAGGCAACATTACAATCTTTGTTGCATGATCTCGAGCCTACAACATGATATGCATCATGTAGATTTCAATAATTTCATCATTTTCATCATCTATGTTAGATGTTCTTAGTCATAATGTGTATATTATAGGTCTCATCTTAATCAATTGAACTAATAATTGACATCTTTGACTATCATACTCCAAATTATGAAATAAAATATCCCAAATTTGTTGAGCTAGTCTTTATGAATGGCGATCAAACATTTTGTTATGTATTGGTTTTAAAATATTTTCATCAACTTTAATTAATTACTTGTATTTTATATGGAAAATTCTTGGAGGTGTTGGTAATGGTGGAATTTGTTGAGAGCATATTTCAAAACCATTATTACTTTCATTGTTTAGAGGTGGGATGGCATTAAATTCTTCATTTTTAATTTTTTCATTATATGTTTCCGTGAAATTTTCTTGATGGTTTATTTCACATTATTTGTTTCCATAAAATTTTCTTCATTCATGGGGGGTGAAGCATCATACATAGACTCATCATCAACATAATCAAAAACTTGGAACTTTGAATGTGAACTTCCAACATTAACTAATTTATTATTTTCTATTTCATTATTATTCATTTCATTATGGTCAATTTCATTATTATTAATTTAATTATGGTTAATTTAAACATTATTAAATTGATTATAGTAAATTTCATCATTTCTTAATTCATTATCATCAATTGGTTCATTATCTACGGCATTTGGTTCATCAGGATTAGGGTTTGTACCTTGTTTACCATGAATTTTTTGCATTATTAGCTTATGTTTCTCTTTGAAATTATCTAGTTCTTATGGTGTTTTATTCTTCAAAACTTCCTCTTCCTCTTCAAATGTGATATATAACCCATTATAAGGGATAATTGAGAACTTTTCAAAGGTGGGGTCAAGTACATAGGTACACAGATATCATAGAAGTATGTAGAGAATGTTTGTGGGGATATAAGTCTTGATTTAGGATTAAAAAAGTCATTGATAAGTGAGCTTATCACTAAAATAATAATAATGTGATAAAATTATATAACATTATCATGTTATGTTTTCTATAATGTCTCATCCCATCCAAACCATCAAGAAATTCATATCGATAATAACATGATCACGTTCCTACATAACATAATCATGTTATTATCGATATAAGCTTTGGGGTTGGAAATTAACAATGAGAACTAAGTGTTGCCTATGCTAAGAATGATGTGATCACATTATTAAATAACATAATCATGTTATACTTAATATAGATAAGGGATTATGGATTGGGGATTAAGGCATTAGTGCATAGGGTTTATGGACTAGGGATTACAATTTATGTTTTAGGGATTAGGGATTATAATTGAGGTCCAAAGTGAAGGTGCATGACTACTGGGAACTTTTCCCTAGAATGGATTGGCTTTATAGATACTCGTGTATCTCCCTACATTAAAATCCATGGTTTTTAAATGACATTATGATGGAAGGGAAATGGCTCCCCATAAATTGAAATAATGTGTGCATTTAATAAAATAATAGGTAACACACTTTTATGACATACGTGGCACAAAAATGTTTTTGGGCATGTTTCCAAAAGTAAATTAAATGCCATATCACTTTCAATTAAATTTATTAATTGGCTAGCCAATATGTTTCCCAAAGTGCATTAAATGCCATGGTATTACTTCTTAAGTCATTTTTTCTTCTCCTAATCCTTGGAGAAAGAAGCTATGAGCATATCGAAGCCCCAAAAAATAATAATAAGTCGTTAATAATAAAATGTGTTTTTGGGTTGACATTATACCCTAGATATCATCATGAATATTGTGTGAATTAGTCAAATGGGGCAATCAGTCATGTGATTTAGGCCAAATTGAGCCTTGTAAACTTAATTCTTAGTCTATAAATGATGTTAATTTGGGCTAAAATGATTGGTTCAAGGTTTAAAGAGTTTATATTTATGGTTTAGAGTTTAGGAATTAAAATATTCAAGGATTAAGGCTTAAGGTATAGGTTTTATGGTATATTTAAATAATCATGTAGGTAATTAGGGAAAATTTAGGAGCCTTGGACCTATATTTATGATTATATAATGTGAATTTGGAATCAATTATCCCCCACATCATCACAAATTGAGCCTATAAAGTCAATTATGGTAATGAGTGATGCAATTTTAATCAAGTTCATTCCTATGAACTTAATTATTACTATATGTATATATATATATATATATATATATATATATATATATATATATATATATATATATAAAGGATGTTAATTAGGGATAATTTTATTATTTTAGGGTTTGGGGTTTAGGGCTTATAGATTAGGGTTTAATGTAAATGGTATAGGGTTTAGTGTTAAATTTAAATGGTACAAGGTAATTTAAGGTTTAAGATATCAGATATAGGGTTCAATCACTAAGGTAACTGAAGAACATTTGAGCTGCTTGTGATAGCTATTTATGACTTAATTACCTTCATGTTTGCATTTCTGATAAAATTATGGTGAATTATGCCATGTACATGTTGCATACATGTTATACAATAAATTAAGCCATAAATTTGGTTTAGGGGCTCAATTTTTCCTAGATCGTGTAGGGGATTATGAAAATTGACTAATTGGATTCATTTATGATAGAAGATTGATCTTTTGATTTTGCCCCAAATCATATCTTACTATTGAAGGGGTTAAAATTGGCCTCAAATACCTCCTTGATTAAAATAATAAACTATCTCTCCTCCTCTTTGGTTAATTATGTTGAAGGGGCTCAAAATAGCCCCAATTTACTAAATAGATGCACATCTAGATTGGTACTCTAAAGGCTTAAAAATTAAATTTTATGACATCTCATGATAAAATTAGTTATATTGTAAGGCATATAAGTTTGTGTCATATAGTGGGAATTAGGGAATAGGGCTTACAATTTATGTTTTAGGGATCATTAGGGATTAGGGAATAGGGTTTAGGTTTAAGGAATTATATATATTAATGTCTAATCACTAGATATTCCATGTGTTAAAACTAGATTCTTACTACAAAAAATGTTAATTGGGAATAAATTGAAGTTGGTAAATACTTAGAAAGTAAATGGTTTATAATTTAGGGTATAGTGTTTATGGTTTATGGTTTATGGCTTCTAGGTTTTAATGCACATACATGGTTTATGGTACACAAGGTCAATCACAAAGATAATTGAGGATAATTTGAATCACTTGGACCCATTTGTGACTATAGAATGTGTTTTTGGGTTCTCATTATACCATGGATGTCATTGTGTAGATTGAGTGAATTAATCAAATGGGGAAATCAATCATGTGATTTAGGACAAATTGAGCCCTGTGAAATTAATTCTTAGTCTATATGATGTTAATTTGGGCTAAAATGATTGGTTCAAGGTTTAAAGAGTTTATATTTATAGTAAATAGAGTTTAGGGATTGGGAACTTCAGGGATTAGGGATAAGGGTATAAGTTTTAGGGTATATAAGTTACAATCATGATGGTTATTAGGGAAAATTTGAGCTCCTTAAACATAGATCTATGAGTAAAGAATGTGAATTTGGGATCAATTATCCCACACATCATCACAAATTGAGCCTATCAAGTCAATTGTGGTAATTATTGATGTAATTTTAACCAAGTTCATCCCTATGAACCTATTTCTTACTATATATAAAGGATGTTAATTGGGGATAAATTTATCCTAGGGGCCTACTTAGCCTTAATGTAAGGAATTTCATCCATATGATATCAATTGGGGATCTAAGTGCTCACCATATTAAAAAAATAGGTATTTTTTCAATTTGATATGTAATTCAGTCCAAAACAGCTACGTGTAAGGAATTACATTCATATATAATGGAAATTAGGGCATAATTTACCTTGATTGCATAAAATATTAAAGCAATCAACTATTCAGTTCTAGATGATACATAATTGGGGCCAATCGAGGCTTGCCCAAGGAATTATGTCAACATAATTTTTAATTAGGGCCCTAATTACACACCTTATTTAAATAATTGAGTGTTACATGAATCTGATATGAAATCATGACCAATTGAACCCTTTGTAAGGAATTACATCCATATTTAATAATAATTAGGGTTTTGATTGTGCACCAATATCAACTAAAAGAATATTTGGTTCAATATGGTCTATGCAATTTAGTTTAAACAAGCCTTGTGTAATAATTTTCATCCTTCTACTATCAATATGGGGCTTTGTTGGTCCCAAATACATAACATTAAATCAACTAAGTATATAGTTTACCTGAATATGTAGTTATGGCTAACCAAGGCTCATGCAAGTAACTGAATACATCTAATGTCAAGTACAACTTTGTTGGCACCAATTGTAAACTATATCTAGCTAATCATGTATTTGATTTTATCTTATACATAATTGGGGCCAACTGAGCCCCATGAAAGCAATTTTTTCCATATAATGTTCCAATTGGGTTCCATTAGCCCCGATTGCACACCATATTGAACTAATTGAGTATTTAGGTTCAATATGATATGCATTTAGGGCCACTCAATCCCCAATTAAGGAATTACATCCATCTAATGACATTTGGGGATCTAATTACACCATGTTAAATGAATTGATATTTTTTTCAATACTATACATAATAGAGGATAATTAATTCCTATGTAATTAATTTCTTCTACCTAGAATATAAATCGAGTCATTTTTCACCCCATGCAATGAATTGTGTCCATCTAATTTTTCCATTATGAATATTTTTCCCTAATTTCACATCATGTTTAACCAATCAGGTATTTTCTTCACTATAATATTTAATTAAGAGTAATTGGTCCATGTGCAAGGAAATATTTCAATATAATGTCAATTAGGGCTTTGATATCACACCATATTAAACTAATTTAATATTTATTTCAATATAATACACAATCATGGTTAAATGAGCCTTGAGAAAGGAATTTTGTCTATATGATGTCACTTGGGTCTCTAATTTCACACCATATTATAAAAAACCAAGTATTTAGTTTAGTTTGATATGTAATTGGGGCTAACCAAGCTCCATCCAAGGAAATATGTCCATCTAATGTAAATTTGGGATCTATTGGCCCAATTGCATAGTATGTTGGGATCAAAGGAACAATAAATTGATTCATAGGTTAATACATATCCAATAATCATTCAATGCTATCAATTCTTGACATGACCATTGGTCCCAAACAACAATCTTAATCTAAAACCAATAGTTGATCTTAAGACTACCAAGCCTAATGGATCCTATTTAGGTTTTAAGATGTTGAGAATATGTAACCTGATCATGTTATTAAATATCATAATCATGTTTTTAACGTAGTTAATAACATGATTGTAGTATTTGAATTTGAATTCAATTCCCACACTTTTTGGTTCAAAAATGGCTTGGATTCCAAAGCTAAAGGATTGGAATATCAATGTATAGCCAAGTTTTGAAAGGTATGGAAATTTTTTTTTTTTTTCAACTTTGATTGCCAAATACACTAAAAATTTCAATGTGAAAATTAAAAAATTGATATCATCATGACTAGTACACTCTCCTCTTTCCAAAATAATGATTCTTATAATTTTTGGACTAATTTAAGGTTTCAAACTATATTTATTTCTAACTACACTTTTTTTAGGCCACTACATGTTGCAAACATACATGCCTATACATGTTCATGTAATTTATCTTTCATTGATCCAAGTGAAAAACAAATTATATGGTGATGTAGTATGCATAATTCTACACACATTAAAAAAATGATTTTTCATTTTTTTAGGTAGTTAGGCATGACTCACAGATGACTATCCAATTCTTTGTCAAATTTTAGGATCTATTTACTTAAAAAATTCATTAAAAAAAGTATTCATTGAAAAAGTACAAAAAAATATAGGTGACGTGCTAAAATATTTTATCTAAAATTTCCCCTAAGGGTTTCAAATCATATTAAATATTGCTCAAAAAATGGTGTGCATCATGACTATCTATCTATTATGTTTTCTAAAAAAATAGGAGTCCCTCTTCAAATTTTAGATGTTTTACTTAGTTATACTTAACCATTTTTTAAAGAATTAATGTTTTGGAAACTAGACTCGTAATGCTACATTTTATGTTTTTACACAACCTTCAAATTTAGAGTGTAGATATCTCAAATTATCTATAAAAAATCAAATTTTTGAAATTTTAGAATAATCATGTCCATGGGTAGGCCACTTTTTATCCCCTAACTTTGTGTACTTACCCTACTCCTTAAACACATCAATAAAAGTATTCCATGATTATATTGCAATGCACTCTTACTCACACTACGTATTGAAGGTTTCCCACTCATGGACAAGCAAAATGGACATCTTTAGTAATATGCAAGTGATATTCTTAGCATCAATGAAGAAATTGACTAATAAGTATGCCTTGAATTATCAAATATAGGAATATAATTCTTTGGATTTAATATTACCTTAAAATAAAGGGATGTTGAAATTGGCTTGTACTTTGAAAGGGGGTTGTTACTGAAACCATTTTGGAATGTACTGCTAAGACAAATGGGAAAGTGTTGGGTTGATTTTCATCATTAAATCATGAAATTAATTTTTTTTTCTATACCTCTAGTGCATTAGTGATGAGCCTTTAAACTTTTGGGGCTACCTCTGGTTGATTTTGGGCATCAACCATCTTCCTTTTATTATGGAATTCTTTTGGATTCTATCAAACATTCATTCTCTCATTGTGTTTGTGTGGTTATAGGCATAAAAAGGAATAGAGAGAAGCTCTAATACCAATGATCCACACTATGGGCCCATGATCAAGTGTACAAGGGATAACCAAGTTTGGTTATGTAGAGTGAATGCATAGAGAGTATTTAGATGGAACAATTAAACACACATTCAATGGAGCAGAAGTATTACTTGTAGGAAATGTAACTTCTATTCATAAATCAAAGAATATGGGATAAAAAATACAATGTTTATAGTGTGTGTATACAGAGTAGATACATGAATCATGTTAAATTTATTATGACTGTGTAAATGGTATCAATATGGCTATCTTGTTAATTATATAGATAGATGCATATGTTGCATATTTAACATTCATAATACAAGAACAATGATAATTATTGTACAACTACCTAGGAGGATGTTGATAAGTGTATTGATATTTTATTATATGTGGTAGTCAATAACAGTCTAAATAGTTAATGTCTAGGCTATCTTCAATTTTTCTCAACTATGTGATCCTCAATTGGTAGTTAATAGCTAATTGGGCCACATTTTGAATATGTGGTTGGGGCAAGTTGACATGTGGATGTGCTAAGGTGGGAACCAAAAGAGCTGAAGAGTCTATGAGAATATGCCCATAAAGTGTGTGGGGATGTATAATACAAAGTGTGCAATCTACAATTTAAGGTGAACATTACATAAAAATCTATGAGTAAGTGCACGACTTGTAAATAAGGTTGTCAAATTTTTTTGGGAAAAGGAGTGTGTATGATTGTGTGAGAGGTGGGAGATCTGCATAGTAGAATAAATGAGTGTGTTTAACTATACAACAACTGCACAAGAATAATAGAAAGCCTTGTATAGCCTTAATATGTTTCAGCCCTAAACTATTTATAATTTGAGAAAAAAACATTCCCAAAGATACTCATGACATACCGCTTGAAGTGAGGGTTAGTTACACTTATTTCAATTTAGATACATCGGCTATATATCAGTTGCATATCCATAAATACTAGCATATGATTGTGTTGCTTATGTGTTCTTGATTGTTCCTTGTCAAGACTAGTTTTTTTCAACCGTAAACATCACCATAAATCAAACATCAAATGTAAAAACCAAACCAAATTCAAATGTCCAAACTAAGTCAAACATCCAAAAATAAATTAAAACGCATGAATTCAAATGAGGTCAAACATCTTAAGTCAAAATAAGTCAAACATTCCAAAGTCAATACAAATAAAACATTCCAAAGTCAACCAAGTTATATTCAAAACTCAGATCAAGTCAAACATCTAAAATTCAAACAATCCTAACTCAAACATGCCAAGTCACAATCCAAAGTCAAAAGTGGACTAATCTAAAGTTAGAAGTCAAACATACAAAATTCAATTCAAACATCAAAAATTCAAAAGTTCAAAGTCAAACATTCAAGTTTAAAATTCAAACATTCAAAGCTAAACTAAGTCAAACATTAAAAGTCAAACTAAGTCAAACATTCAAAGATAATCAAATTCAAACATCTAAACATCAAAAAATTCAAACATTCAAAGTCAAACTAAGTCAAAAATTTAAAAACAAACTAAGTCAAACATCTTAAATCAAGTCAAATGTCAAAAATTGGCTAAGTCTAATCAATTCAAAGGTTAAATCTTAAAAATCAAAGTCAAGTAAATAAATTAATCTAAATCTTCTTCCCAAAGCCAAATATGACTTGTATTTAAATTGCATCTAAAATCAACATCCAACCAATCAATCAAATCATAGATCAAATTGTTTCTATAAATTTTGTCTATTTCAAGTCTAAAGGAAAATAGAAAAGAATAATGGGGATAAATGATTATAATGAACCTAGATTGGTTTGCATTCCATATCCAGATGTTGTGAGCACTCTTCTTTAGCTAGGGAGGACTACTTGCAAGTAAGAAAGCACTACTGCAAGATGTTTGTTAGCAAATAAATGAATGGTCTAACAAGCTACATGCTTATTATAGGAAGTGTGAAACTTCCTTAGAGATGACATTCCACTTTTGAGAGACAAAAGAGTAATGAATAACTAAAAGAGAGATAAAGAGAGAGTGAAAGAGAGATATTATTACCATTATTAAGAACCTGTATGTAGTAGAGAGTGACAAGGTGTAGGTGATGTATTTTATTTGTATTTTAAAATTTGTTTGGGTAGGTTTTAGAAAGGTTAGGGAATCCATAATCACCAACATTGGTAGGGCAGTGATTGATATCAATTATACTACCAAGGTTAGTGGTGAAGGTGACCAATGTTGGTTAGGCTGTCGAGGTTGATAGGGGCAATAATTTTTTGGGAGCTTATAGAAGGCTTTTCTAGGTCTAAAAAATGGTTTTAATTAGGTCTGAGAGGTTGGGGAGAGTTATAAGAGAGAGAGTATGGTCTGGGTAGATTTGGTCAGAGGTTTGGTGTGTCAAGTTAAGGGGAAATAAGTGAGGAAGCTTTATAAATCCCTCAATGGGTTTCGGTCTGAAGTGTGTAAAGAAATGCATAATAGATATAAAGTGATAGTAGAATAAATGTTTAAAAGACCTATCGAATAAGTGATGTACTTAGCTATGGTTATTGAATTATAAGTGTTAGATTGATGGTCCCTATCAAGGAATCTGAACCTAAATGCTTGAACAGAGAGAACAAGTGGGTGCTCTTGGTCCTCAAGAGCTTAGTTCCTGATTATGATTAACTTATGCAAGATGACAGTAAGCCAAGAGGTTGAAAATAGAATGTCTAAAGCTTGAATGCAAGTAAGAATGGATTTTATTTATTTTTGCTGACCTAAAATTCAAGTTAGAGTTTGGCTTATATTACTGATGTCAGTGATCCCACTGATGTCAACCATGGATTAACCGACATCGATAACCCTATAATAGGTAAACCTTGCTATTTTTGGCCTATTTTCTATTTCTCTTCATGCCAAGTGTGGCACCCATTACAAAATATTAAAAATAAGAGGTTAAGAAGGAGGTAGTTGATTAATAATTTAGGTTGGAAGTGGGAATAAGTCTTGGGTAGTTAGGATGAGGGGACCAGGTCTTGAGGTGACTCATCAGGTGAGAATTAGTAATAGGGTGAGGTGTCCAGGTAAAGTAGCAACATAGTTTTTTAATTAACTTAATTAAGTATTTTAAATTAATTAAATGTGTGAGGGGTAAAATCATGGGTTAGGGAGGCTAATCATTATTATTAAAATAGGGATCAAAGGGGGGTTTCGACACAAGGAGTTACACATGTGTGTGTGTGTGTGTGTGTGTGTGTGTGTGTGTGTGTGTGTGTGTGTGTGTGTGTGTGTGTGTGTGTGACATAATTTTTGTGTCTACATTTGCCACTTTTTGTTTTGTAATTTTTACTAACAATTTTTCAAGACAAAAATAGGAGTTAGATGCTCTAAGTATTGGATGAGGTATCCCCCCTCAAAATGGGAATCGATAGAGGAGAAAATAGAATCAGATACCAATTTGATAAAAAGGTAATTGGGTGAGTGGTGAATAATTGAGTATCACTTTGTATGCATATACTACTATGAGTTATAATTGACAAAGTCAAGAATAAGCAAGGTTGAGGAGGACTTAGATAGAATTAACCAAAGCACAACTTGTAAGTGATAGCTGAGAGGTGAAAACAATTAAAGTTGTAGCTCTAATAGTTGATGTGTCCCAGGTATTTGAGATAGGAAGTTCCCCTAGGAAACACAAAAGGGTTAAAGGTAATAGGAAAAGCTTAGTTTCCATCCAAAATACCTAATATACATGTGTGTGCATAATATCCAACTATAAAATAATAGCGTAAGCACTTATGACAAGTAATGCAAATGTGGTGTAAAAGGGTCAATGAGCAAGGAGATATTTTTGATCTCCAAGAAAAGTCATTATAGGTGAAGATTTAAGTGATATCTAATTTCCCCAATGTATGGGTAAAATCTAAAAAGTTAGGGTTGCTTATTTATGGAAAATAGTGGAGACAATGGTGCTGATGTTGATGACATTATCGATATCGATAATAAATAGTGCCGATGTCAGCATAATAGGGAAATATTGTCGATGTCAGTAGGCATAAGAACTGACATCAGTGGATTAAGTCAAGAATGCTAATGTTGGTGGCTAACCAAACTAAAAAAAAAGGGGTTTTGTAGCTGACCAAACTCATTTGCAACTTTGTGATTAGAGAGAAAAAAATAAAGCTTATAGAGCGATTGAGATGGCATATCAAGGAGGGGACCCAATGGGAGGTGCACCACCACAAGAGCCATCTGTGCCAACCAAGAGGAGATAAAGAGATGAGGTAAGAGTCTCTGTTAGTTGTTGTGAACTTTGATTTGGGTATTTTTAGTTTTTAGGCTAATATAGAGGTGGGGGGTATAGAAAACAGTAGTAGAGGGGTAGAAAATGGGTAGGTTAGTTTTAGGATAAGTTGAGGGATTAATTGGGTAGGTTTTTAGGTGAAATTTGTAATGTTGGGTTTAGGTCATTCAACCTTAGGGCCAAACTAGTCATTGATGTTGATGAGGTCCACCAATATTAGCTGACATGGTGCTGAGGTTGGTAGGTGTCTATCTATGTCAATAGATACTTAGGCCTAAAAAGAACTGATGTCAAAATTAATGATGATGTCAATGACTATAAAAAAATAGCAAAAGAGGAGAAAGGGTTAATTTGGATCCCCAGTGGAAGTATTCAACTAGCCTAATGGTTGAGCTAGCCTTAGAAGGCCTCATGTTGAATGAGTGTTACCTACATGGTCTGGTTTAGGGCCTCAAGCCAATGTAGTTCTCTTAGAGCCTAGGAAAAAGATCTAAGGTATGGTTAAATGGTGTGTTAGGATAAATGGGAAAAAGGTAGGTTGAGATAGATCAATAGGTCTAAGGTTAAAAATACATGGCATAGTGTCAAGGGTTAGGGATATAGGTTATGAGGCTTAGAGTTGTGATAGGCAAGTAGGCCTAGGGTGGAGAGAGAGAAGAGTTAGTGGAGCCTAGGGTATAGAGAAAAGAGTAAGGTAGTTAGTTAGGTGGGTATATAGATGAGCTAACCTTAGAAGACCCTATGTCGATTGAGTGCTACCTACATATCCCAGTTTAGGGCCTCAGACCAATGTAGTTCTCCTAGAGAGAAGGGAAAAAGGTGATGATAGAGTATATTAGAAATTACATGACTTGAGTTGTGTGTGTATGGATTCAAGTGAGAATAGAGATGACATTATGAGATCATCTACCAAAGCTATTGACATGTATGAGGAGGGATGTCACTCTAGATGAGTGGGAGCACATGGTATTCATAGGGTTAGGAGTGTGATAATATTGTCAAGTCACCTGAGATGTGTCCCTTATGATAGCATTGATTGAGAGGTGGGATCACACCACCAACACCTTCCATCTACCGACTAGTTGATTGTGACTCAAGAGGATGTTTATAGGATTTTATATCTATCACTCTAGGGTGAGGATATCTTTTTATAATCGAGAGAAGAGCATGATATACACATGGTCACATTATATAGAGATCATGTTAGTGAGGTGACTTACCATTCGATGAGTTTTTCATATAAACCACTCTATATGGCTGATGAGGAGCATCATTGACTAAGCATCTTGATGATGATCAGGATCATGATGTATGCATTACCATATGCAGATGGTGGTATATTTCCAATTGCATTGATAGGTGTGCTTGCACAGATGGTTGAGTAGTGGACTATTTTTGCTTGGAGTCCAATATTTTTAACACAGTTATATAGAGAGTTGTGGGTTTTGAGACTGTGATGATGATACAATTTATGTGTTGACCATCTACTACACTATTGGGCTTACAAGCACATTATGGTGACATGGCCATTGGGGTTACCTACCACAATCGTAGCTAGCTTTAGGTTTGGTTTTAGATGCTGGAGAGAGGGCATGGCACAAAATTGAGTGGACAACATGGTATGGGACATTGCCTATTATAGGCACATGATTGAGGACTTGATCCCTGATAATATTTTATGAAGACCCTACCTGACATACCCAATTTTTAGAGGATAGGCACAATAGCTTACTGGTTTGTGGAGCTCACTATGGGCCATGGGGAGATGAGTTGGTGAGTTGGAGATGGTACCCATGACATAGGTTAGGAGGTAGTTTGGTCTAGTTCAAGATATTTTTCTTGCCTTCCCTCAATATAGGAGGGATGACATAGAGGCACCCCTACCACTACCCCAGGAGATAGATGGGACAAATTTTGAGGGCTACCAATAGGGCTAGGGGTTAAATATCTAGGGTGCACAGTGGTGTAAACAACTTGGTGGGTAGGTTTACATCTTATAGTGGAGGTCAGGGGGTCATCACCAAATTTATAAGGGTTGGTAAGTGAGGGATACAATAGTATAGGCTCAAGATGTAGTAGTGTAGGCTAGAGATATAGCCTAGGCATATGTATTAGCCTTATAGGGGTAGGTGGTGACATTAAAAGGTCAAGTTGGGGCACTACAGGGCCAAGTTATAGCACCATAAGGCCAAGTTATAGTCCTACAGGGTCAAGTGATTGTAGTGACAATAAAGAGAGATAGTTTGAGAGTAGCAAGTTAGGCTGATCCTCCTCCTCCACCACCATAGAGACTGGTACAGGCTAGGACATCATTAGGTGCTATGGGACCTACATATATTATATCTTTGGTGAGATATATGACTATCTTAGATGAGTTGCCCACTATGAGAGGGTGATTATAGAGATTTCATAGATTTAGAGATATTCAGAGTTTAAAGAGCAGGATAGGTTTATATCATGTGCCATGACTTTTAGCTCATGTAGACATAGACGGGTGGAGAGTGGTGATGAAACTACTTCCTCATGACCATGAAAAGAGCCTCAAGGACCCTGAGTATTAGAATTTTCCATTTTTGATTATATATGTTACATGTATATCAGCCTACGAGCTGAAGATGCGAGATGTATGTTTTGAGAGAGAGATGATATTATGATGATGTAGTTATGGACATGTATTTTGATCTTATATATATATGAGATGCTCATTTATTTTTATTTTGAGATGTATGTATTGTGATAGATGATGATGATATGGATGATGATTATTTTAATGTTATGTTAATTTTATGTTAACACTGATCATGTTAGTTAGTTAGACTAGCATTTCCCATATATGTAATGGTATATGCATAGTTGGTTTGTTTATTAAATCTGAACATTTTTCCATATTTTGTGATGGTGTATGTTTAAAATGAATAAATTGGTTATGTTAGTTTATTTTAGCATTTTTCCATATTTATGATGGTGTATACATAAAACAAATTGAGTAGGCTTTGTTAGTGTTGGTATGAAATTATTTCTTCATCTCAATAGAGAGATCAACATGTGATGTAGATGGGAAAATAAAAAAGCATAATGCTTATGCACTAGTAAAGACCGTAATCAAAACATAAATAGGCTCAGGAAAATGAGCCCTTTGCATGCCTTATATATTTGAACCATTGTGTTTGTTAGAGAAGCATCATGTTTACCATATATTAAGTGAGATTCACAATCCTTTGAAAGAGTATGAGGGAAAAAGGGTAAAATGAGGGAAAATGTTTGAGTAGCATAACATATGAAGTAGGGATGATATTCCCCTACTGCGGGTGACTTGAGAGCTACTATAGGCAAGTCCATGACTTAAAGTTTTTTTTTTGTTTTGTTGTGTAAATTGATCAATGCAGGAAGCCTACAACAGGATTTTGTATGGGTGAAGGTTTTATAAAGATGATCAATGTGAGAAGCCTTTTTCATTTGTATTTTCCTTTGAGAACAAAGCTTGGCTTAGCCATCCTTTAAGAGAGTGGTCTAAGCATTTGTTTTTAATTTTAAATAGCTATACTTCAAGGGAGTAGTCTATTGATAGTAGCAAAGAGAATTTACGTAGCTGTCCTTCAAGGAACTAATCTACGTTGAGAAGCATGAAATAAGACATTATAACTTTGTCACATGTCCCATTTATTTTTTGTTTTTTTTTTTGTTTTAGTCATGGACAAGACTATAAAGGCTTAGGAATTTTCCAATTTGAGGTCAAAACCATACCACTGCATAAGTTAACTAAGTGTATAGGAGTAAGGGTGAAGAGGAAGGGAAATTAATGTAATAGGGATGCTCAAGGGATGAGGTCAAATTAAACATGAGGTGAAGTGATGCTTGTTTAACAAAAGAATGGTCATAGGTGTAAGGCATTTAAAGGCTCAAGTTCTAGCCTTCCTTCAAGAGAAGACAAATGATAATTTCTTGAGCCATACTTGTGAGTTATGATATAAGGTCCAAGACAATTGAGAGAAAAATTACCCCTTTTGATTTTCTCCATGTTCGTCATGTGTTTATTTTTTTAAAGACGAGATCTCCTATATTGAAATCTCATTCTTTGAGGTTTTTGTTATAAGCACATTTTATACACTCCTAATAGATTTGGAGGTGATCGAGGGCTATGAGATGATGCTCATCAAATAATTTAAGTTGAGCCAAATGTTCTTGGCAAAAGTCATCATTAGTAAGTATGTCTTGTAGATAAATATGAAGAGAAGGAATCTGGACTTCAAAAGGCAAAACAGCTTCCATCCCATATACCAAAGAAAAAGGTGTAGCACCCATAGAGGTTTGAATTCTAGTGTGGTAAGCCCTTAAAGTAAAAGGAATGTGCATGTGCCAATCCTTACTCCTATCATTTACTACCTTCATGAGGATTTTGGTCAATGTTTTATTAGAAGCTTTTACCTATCTATTTGCTTATGGATAGTACAATGATGAGAAGCTTAATTTGATTCCAAATATATCACAAAGACTTTGAATAGTCTTGTTTTTGAAAGATTTATTGTTATCTATTATAATTTTATAAGGGACACCAAAATGATAGACGATGTGATGGTTGATGAAGTCAATAATTTTGTCAACTTTAGTGGAGATGAGAGGGATAGCCTTGACCCACTTGGTGAAGTATTCAATGGTAGTAATGATAGAATGATGATGGAGAGATGAATGAGGGTTAATCTCTCTAACTAGATCTAATCCCCATTTGGAGAGGGGCCAAAAATCTTTGGTGACTTGTAATGCATGACTGGGATGTGAAGGAGATTAGCATGTTGTTGACACTTGACATAATACCAAATGTAATCAACATAGTCTTGATAAAGTATGGGCCAATAATAGCCAAGTCAAAGGATACACTTGGTAATTATTTTACCATTGAAATTCCCACCATAAATCCCATCATGCACTTCCTTAATAGTGAAGGGAGTCTTAGTACTAGTGAGGCATCTAAGGAGAAGACCATCAAAACCTCACTTGTAGAGAAGTCCTCTTAATATAGTGTAATGAGAAACACATTTTATGAAGGCACATTTCTCATTATTGGACAGATCAGAAGGGATAAGAGAGAAGGAAAAATAATCCATGAGTTTCTTGTACCATAAGTCATGCGGGTTGGCTATTACATTTATGACAAAGAAGATGTTAGCTGAGATGAGGAGGGTAATGTTAAGTGATGCACGGTGACATAGATTCTTGAGGAAGAGGATGAAGAGGGTATGTGTGAAGCAAGTGAAACCATCATGTCACCAAACTTTTTTATAGATCAAGGAATACTTTTTAAGAGATAAGAGTCAAATGATCCCAATAACGTATCTACATCATGTTTATACCACTGAAAAATTTCATTTTTGCATAGGTAGGAACCATTAACCTAGTTAACCACTAGCTGAGAATCACCAAAAATG
Organism: Torreya grandis; assembly: GCA_037957365.1. Taxonomy (NCBI): domain Eukaryota; kingdom Viridiplantae; phylum Streptophyta; class Pinopsida; order Cupressales; family Taxaceae; genus Torreya; species Torreya grandis. The sequence continues at coordinate 4,031,945 of JARHVA010000140.1, forward strand.
GTTATGGATTTGATACCCAAGAAGAGAGTTGTTTGAATTCTTAGAATCAAAGCCTCATATTTAGCCATATTATTAGTACATTCAAAATCTAGTTTAAATGACAAAGGCATAGGCTTACTATCTAGAGGAATAAGAATGACCCCCACACCCCTACCATGTTGACATTTAGATCCATCAAAGAACATCATCATTTGATAGGAGATGTCATTGGTGGAGAGTGTTATGATGGATTTGTTATGGAATTTGAGGTTTGAAGGTTGATTGTTAGGTTAAGGGGCAAAAACTAACTAGTCAGTGATTATTTTCCCCTTAATAGACTTTTGTTGAATGAATTCTAAGTCAAATTCCACAAGAAGCATGAACCATTGAGCTAGATGATGGTTGTGATATGACTTGGAATGTATGTATTTGAGGGGATCAGTATGGGTGACCACACAGGTTTTATGATTTAGGAGATAAAGGTGAAGCTTGGAGGTAGAAAAGACCAAAGCAAGGTAGAGATTTTTAGTATGGGTATATTGAGTCTCATAATTAATAAGTGTGGAACTTATGTAGTGTACCACCTTCTCTCGATGTTGGTCATCTTGATGTGCAATCATAACACCTAGAGAATGGTCTATTACAAAGATATAGAGGTAAAAAGGCTGATTTTCCTTAGGTGGAATAAGAACTAATGGGGAAAGGAGATATTGTTTAAGTGTGTCAAAAGCTTGCTAGTAATCAATATTACAATGGAAGGAGACATCCTTTTTGAGGAGATGGTGAAAGGATTGGTAATGATCTGACAACTGGGAAATGAAGTGGTGAATTGACTAAAGTTTGCCTTGTAGGTTATGGAGTTGTTTGATATTAGTAGATGGAGGCATCTCTAGGATTTATATAACCTTGGTAGGATCGACCTTAATACCATAGAGAGAAATTATAAAACCTAAGAGCTTACCGAAAGAACACCAAAGACATATTTCTTAGGGTTCAATCAAACGTTATATTGGAGGAGATGAGTAAATATGGTTTTGAGAATCATCAAGTGGTCTTAATGAAGTTTAGACTTGATGAGTAATTCATCCATGTAATCTTTCATAATTTTATGTAGGAGACCATAAAAAATATAGGTTATGGCATGTTGGTAGGTTACACAAGCATTATTTAGGTCAAAAGGCATGACCCGATAACAGAAAGTCCCCCATGGGGTAATGAAGGTTGTCTTGTGTTGATCCTTAGGAGCAACTAAGATTTGATTATATCTAAAGAATCTATCCATAAGTGATATCATCTCATGGCTGGCTGTCAGATTAACAAGTTGGTTGATACTTGGCAATGGGAAGTCATGTTTTGGATAAGTGAGGTTTAAATCATGATAGTCAGTATAAATGTGGATTCCCTCGATCACTTTTATGGTAGGAAAAATATTGGAAATCCATTTTGGGTAGTCAATGGGTTGGATCAAGTTAATAGAAAGGAGGCTTTGGAGTTTTCCTTTGACAAGGAAAGCAATATGAGGATGCATCCTATGAAGCTTCTACTTAAAAGGTTTAACATCTCAATAGGTGACAATTTTATGGGTGATGATAGAGGGGTCAATACTAGGCATGTCATTTTATGACCAAGCAAAGGCTTTTCTATGGTCATTAAGAAATGTGGCATAATCAATTTTCTCATAGGAATATAAAGATTAGCCAATATTGAGGACGCGAGGGTTATCATGAGAGGGTAGATTGATGTCAATGGTTGATTCATTTAACATATCTTATGTTTTAGATGCTAGCGATCCTTAGATATAGGAATCATCTGCACCCATGTAGGTGAGAATTGCGTCATCATCTTGACATTGGATAGTGTTAATAGTGAGAGAGTCTTCATCAATTATTTTAGGATGAATGAGAGGAAGGGACCTTGTTTCCTTACCCTAATGATAGGTGAGAGGCCTTAAATGGATGGCGTTTATTGAAAAAAAATTTGGGAGGTATAGATACCTCTGATTTGGTAGGTGATGGTGGATAAGAAGGTAGAGGAGAGAATGGTTCTTCAATAATTGGTACATGAGAAGTCTTAATGAGTTTAGTTGGTTCATCATATCCCACTCCATACCTCTTTTTGACATTTTAATGGTATTGCTAGTAGGAGATTCAATAGGCATATGGACACCTTGTTTGTAACAACCCAAACCAAATCCTTTCAGTAAAACCTATAGAGATAGGTGTGAGAAAATCTAGGGTTACTTAGGAAAGGGAAGTCACAAGTAAATGGTTGTGGTGAAGAAGATGGATTGTTGATAGTGGGAGTTTGATCCATTCCCCCATATGTGAAATTGGTTTGAAGGTTAAGGGGCCCATAAGGGATGACCATCCCAATACAAGGATCATAATTTAGGTGAATGTGAAGCCTTTCATACTCTTTTGGAGTATAGAACATTTTGAGCATCAAAAAATTATATTCATCGAGTGATAAACGTTGAAAGGTCTCTTCCATGGGATCCTTGTCAGGAATTTGTGTTATCGATATCTATGTAATTGGGGGAGTGGAACTTGTGGAAGATTCAAAATTATTATGTAGAGAAGATGATGTTTTCAATGGAATGAGAACATCATTGGGATTATAATTCATGTTGCATGTTTTAAATGGAGGTGGGTTAGTAGGTATGACATGTACTTGTCTATTATGTTCAAACTTGACATAGTGGTGCAAAGTTGAGGGTACACATGCCATAAAATGTATCTAAGGTCATCCAAATAGTATGTTATATTATAAATCTCCTTCCACAACATAGAAAAACTAAAGAATAATGCAAGGACCTACACAAATATGTAAGATAACAATGCCCATTGTAGTAGTTGTAGTATCATTAAAGGAGCAGAGTACCACATCGGTTGGAGACATGTAATTGTTAGGAAGGGATAGCTATTTATAGGCATGGGTGGAAATAATATTAATACTAGCTCCCCCATTGATCATAACTCTTTTGATATGAGTTTGATCAATATATGTGATAATACAAAAGGGTGGAATCCTGATCTTTAGGGTATTGTAGTTAGATTTTTGAATCACTTAAAGAAATTAGGGAGACAAAACTAAGGGAGCTGACCAAAGCTACAAGAGGTTGGGGATCATCTGATTGTACCTAAATCTCTTACAAGGCACTAATAAAATCTTGATAGTGTTGGGATGAGTTTTGGATTAACTAATACAAAGACATTTTCATAAGAGTTTTGTGGAGCTATTTCACCATTGAGCTTTGAATAACATCTGAAGATGTTGTTTTAGGAACACCCAAGATGGAAATATTAGGATTAGGAGGAGGAGTGTCTTTATTGAAGGGATGGGCCTAAGGAGTAGTGACCTTTTCCTTAGCTTTATCTTTTTGGTTTTATGACCTTGTGGACACATTAACTGTGCTAATCTAAAATGTTGATGAAGGAGGTGGTAAAGGGGTTATGACCACATCTTTGAGTTTGAATTGAGGTGGAATGGTAAGAGGCAATGTGGATGCTGAATGTGGAATAACATGAAGGCTAATAAGAGTATCATCTAAGAGAGTGCCAACATTAAAATATTACTAAATGACTACTGTGAGGGCTTTATAACTCTCAGTATCATGTCTAGGTGAACGATGATATAAACACACTTGTGTATATTTAAACCAAGATGGATTCATTACATGAGGACTATAAGGATTAATGGGAAGAAGATTTATTATAGAATATTTCAATAACTAATGTAGGAAAAAGCTCTGAGAGCCTGTAGGTGGGATCACACTTGTTGTGCTAATAGGAGTGGACATTTTCTTATGTTTGAGTGTTAAAAAGGTAATTTTATGTGGTGATTTGTTTGGTGATGGTGGAGTTACATGTTTTGCTATTACTTTCCTAGTGTTAGATGTGAAAGGTCTACCAGATGGCAAAGGCAAGAGTGGAGGTAACTTCACCTTTTTTTTCTTGGGTCGGCAATACTCCAACTAAAATAGAGGGGTGTGGTCCCAAAATGGATAGGAAAGTTGAGGGTAGGGATCGGTGAGATATAAGAAGCTTAACATTTTTATATAATTTAGGTCATGAAACTTCAACTTATGGTTCAGGAGCTCAATCTAATTTCACCTATGGATGAATTAAATTAGAGATGGGGCATACACCTAAGGTCCTAATCTATTTTAATGTGATAGATTCCTATGAGGGTAAGGGTTTTGACATAGATGGTTGAACTCTAGGTGTTTTTGGTGAAGAATCTCTAGCTTTGTCAAAGACCTTGGGGTAAAGGGGAGTGAGAGGGTTGGCCATAAAGGTTGAAATTTGTTATGTTGGATAAGGATTTTTAATCCAGTCCCAAAATGCCATATGATATAGCTTCATAGAGTCAAGAAACTCTAGAATTTTTAGAAAATGTTAGAAGGGTTTAGATGAAGTTGATGTAGGCCTTAATGTTATGTATTTAGAAGGCTGATGTGTTTAAAACATAGGGAAATTGTTGGTTTCTGCTACTTCAGGCCAAAGACAAGAAAGAACTACAATGGGGTCTTCTTCAATAGAGACAAGAGAAGAGAGATGGTCTACTATGGACTGGGGAGAGGTAGGCGAAGAAGGTTCTTCAAGAGGGTAAATCATAGGTGTTATGGTTCCCTCAACATGTGAGTGTGACATAGGTAAAGTATGATCCTCCATAGGTAAAATAAGGGGTAAGAGTGGTACAATGAGACTAGGCACAATAGGTCTCTCATATATTATGATAGTAGATAATACTGACTCTTTTAAGTGTAAAGGTGAAGTGGGTGGGGTACTATTGATTTCTATAGGTGGAAGAGAGGTAGGAGAAGAAGGTTCCTCTAGAGGGTATAATGCAGGAATGATGTTCCTTTCAACATATGGTTGAGGAATGGGTAAGGTGTGGTCTTCAATTGGTAAGAAGATAGGTAATATTGGTGAAAATAGAATTGGCATTAGAGGCTCCTCAGGTGGCAAAAGAAGTGGTAAAGGGGGTTCTTCCTCACGAGGGAATGGAATAGGTGAAATAGGTTCTACTTAAGGAGTAAGAATGGACAAAATAGATGCCACTAAATGTGGGGGAGGATTCAATGAAATGGATGTCTCTTGTTGAGGGGAAGGTTGAACTAAAGGTAAAGGAAAGACCATATTAACTGTACATATATTATGATCACTTGAGTTAGTTATGGTCTGAACAATATTTTGATTCAATGAATGGTTAGGAAAAGGGTGTTTGAACACGTCCATACTTTGATTAGGGGGTGAATTAGGATTATCCAAGATGAGATCACCTCTATCAAACATGTCTTGAATAATGTTCTTGAGTGTCTTACATTTATTAGAATTGTGGCCTTTAACTCGATGGTAACTACAAAACTCATCTTTATTATACTAATTTGGAATAGGATGGGAGGGGTCAAACTATATAGGAGGTTTGATCTGAGGGAGGATTATGACACCTTGTTGCAATAGTTTTTCCAAGATGGATGTATATGACTCGCCAATGGGAGTGTATTGTCTTTGTTCATACCATTGTTGGATTTGCATGGTCAGATTTTGGGAATTCAAGGAATTTGATTGATTTGTGGTTGTGGAAGAAGCTAAATTAATGACCACCACATTAGTGGAGCCTTTAGATTTTTGGTTAGAGGGAGAATTTTTAGAGGAGGAGTCATTTGATTTAGAATTGGGATTCTTACTGTGTAACTTGACTTTGCCTTCATCTATAGCGTGAACCTCAAGTTTTTGTGCCATTATAAAGGCCTCATCAAATGTGAAATTTTTTTGTACTTGGAGTGTGGATGAGATGTGCTTAGCACATGCCCTTGAGAAGATCTCAATAAGCTTAGGTTGAGGTAAAGAGGAGAGTTTATTGATTAAGCCTCTAATGAGTGACAAAATATACAATAGACTCATCATCAAATTGTTTGATAGAATAAAGGTTTATTATAGAAACTTTCTTAGAAATGTTAATAGAGAAATGGTCTAGGAATATTTGTGTGAGTTGGGTAAATGAGAAAAGGGAGTGATAAGGTATATAGCTATACCAATCCAAGTCAGCACATAAAAGAGACATAGGGAAAGTATGAAGTAGTAACACATCATCATGCCCTATTAAATAATAATCATGTCTAAATGCTTACAAGTGCTATTGTGGGTCCTCTTTACTCTAAAAATGAGTAAATTTATGGAGTTCCCATTGGCTTGGATAGGATAAAATAGGCACAGAAGGATGGATTGGTTCATTGCATATCTAATCATAAGATAACACATTATTTGAACCAAAAATAGATGTCTCTAGATTAGACATCTTATCCATCAGCATCTTAATAAGGTCTAGAAGGGGATTAGTTTGGGGGATACCTCTTAAATTATAAGGAACCTGATAGGAAGTAGAGGGAGCATATGACATAATTTTTTGAGTTTGTGTTGGAGCAACATAAGGATAATGAGTCATAGGTTGCGGTGCAGAAAGGAAGGGGCTTGTCCCATTGGGTTGGAGTTTATGCCTTGGTTGGTTGTTGTTATTGTAGGTTGGATTATTGGCATGGTTAGACTAGATGAAGGGTGAGTTATAACTTAGGTAATTATAGGTGTGAGGGTAAATGAAATAGGTACCACTAAATTATGAAATGGGGTAAGACTTGACTGAATTGGTTATGGTTGTGAAAGTAGGGAAGTCATACCAGGGTTTAGGTGGGATTGGGTAGTTGGAGATGCTAAACTTTGGACATTGTTTATAGTTGGGTTACTATCAAAGTGGTGGTTTAGGTGACCATGGGGAAAATAGTGGAGGCAACTAAAATTGAGGTTATCTCCATTTGAGAGGTTGGCATACCATAGATTGGGTCACTCAAAGAATTATGGGTTTGTCTCATAACAAGGTAATGTTGAAGGGATACCACATTATGATCAATAAGTTTAGCAAAATCTTGATCTCCCTTAGGCATAATGGGAATTTGGTTGGGGATGGGAGTATGCTCTATATCTGAAGTATGATCCATGACATAATCAAAAGTGAAAGGGGGAAGTGGAAGTGGTTATTAGCTTGTATAATTGGCAAGAATTTTGGCTTGAGCTCATGCTAATACCATGCAAGAATAAGCATAAATAGTCTTACTACCTTATATTAGAAAAAAAACAAGGAAAAACCAAGTTTAAGTGTGGGTAAGTGGTTTATTTTAGCTTGCTATTTTGAGTAGATGAAATTACACAGTCACCAATGTCATTCACTTGATCAATGTTGGTAGAAAAAGTCTGTCAACATTGGTAAAGTTTACTGATGTTGATGGATTAACTGATGTCAATAGGTAAAATCTATCAAAGCCAGTAGGTTTAACTGATGTCGGTCACTGTGATATCTTGGGAGATGGAAAATTTGATGTTTTAAGAAAATAGGAGTTGAAACTAGGTAAAATAGTGGATGTAAGAGGTCTGTGTAAGAAAGAAGAACACTCAGAAAACCTGAGATAATAGGTTATACAAATTGAGTATTAGAAATAGTATTGATTTTGTGAATCAATAGAAAAGCATCCTTACCAACTCCAAAATATAGAAGGCAACAAAAAAAGAATATACAACCAACAACTATTAAGTCCTAGAGATTAATTTTTAGTCTCATGTTGGCTTATGCCTTAATTAAATAGTGAAAATAGAATTTGGTTATCGAAGGTACTAGAAAGTAATCTAGAGCTAGTTTCAAGTTAGTTTTAGTGCTCAAGAGGAAATCTATGTTGGACCAAGTATGTGGCTTGTTATAGGAGCTTGATCTCTACACTTCATGGACCTAGAGCTAAGCCAAGCTGCTTAGACAAAATATACCTTCTATCTAGAGTTTATACTCTACCAGAGAATGGAGTGGGTTCTCCCCTTGGTGGTGAAATCTAAGTAGGATAGTCAGGTAAGGTAAGGTGATCCACCAGGTGATGAAATCCTGATGGGCATTTTCTTAGGTGAGTTTAGATGTTTGTTTGTGTGAATGTGATTTGGTTTTGTAACATAGGTGCACTATAATTTATTCAAAATTATTGTAATTAACTAGGTGAGTTAATATGTAATAAGCAAACAATGAAATGTAATAGGTTTTAAAACCAAATCTGAAATGTTTAGATTTGAATGAAAAAAAAGATGAAATAGGAATAGAGTATGAAATTCACTATCCTAATGTGCATGCAAGAATAAGTAAAAAAGAGATTTTTTTTCTTAAAAACTTGTAAAAGAAAATGATAAATTATTTTTAGACGCAAAGAGAAAAGAAAGAAAATTTTAGTTTAATGCTTTAAAGAGAAAATAAAATGTTGAATTTTTTATTTTAACAGAGAAGAGAAGGAGAAAGTGAAAGAAATGAAAATTTCACTATAATTCACCTATATGAATGCTTAAAATAAGAAATGAACCCAAAGAAAACTCTAAGGTCCCACCAGGCATGCCAAAAATGTTTCACTAAATTTTGTCTATTTCAAGTCTAAAAGAAAACATAAAAGAATGATGGGGATAAGTGATTAGAATGAACTCGAATTGGTTTGCACATGGTATCCAAACATTGTGAGCACTCCTCTTTGGCTAGGGAGGACTAACTATAAGTAAGAAAGCAGTATCACAAGATATTTGTTAGCAGAAAAATGAGTGGGCTGCTAAGCTACATGCTTGTTCTAGGAAGTGTGAAACTTCTTTAGAGATGACAGTCCACTTTTTAGAGACAAAAGAGTAATGAATAACTAAAAGATAGGTAAAGAGAGAGTGATAATATTACCATTATTAACAACCTGTATGTAGCAGAGAGTGAGAGGGTGTAGGTGATGTATTTTGTTTATATTTTAGAAGTTATTCTAGTAGGTTTTAAAAAGGTTAGGGATTCCACAGTCACCGACATTGATAGGGGAGTGACTGAGATCAGTTATACTACCAAGGTTAGTGGTGAAGATGACTGATGTTGGTTAGGTTACCAAGGTTGATAGGGGTAATAATTGTTTGGGAGCTTACAGAAGGTTTTTTTAGTCTAGAAAATGGTTTTGATTAGGTCTGGTAGGTTGAGGAGAGTTATAAGAGAGAGAGTATGGTTTGGGTAGATCTGGATAGAGGTTTGGTTTGTCAGGTTAAGGGGAAACAAGTGAGGAAGCTTTGTAACTCCCTCATGGGGGTTCAGTCAAAAGTGTGTAAAGTAATACACATTAGATATAAAGTGATATTAGAATAAATGTTTAAAATACCTATAGAAAAGTGATGTACTTAGATATGGTTACTAAATGATAAGTACTAGATTGATGGTCCCTATTAGGGAGTCCAAACCTAAATGCCTAAATAGAAAGAACAAGCAGGTGTTATTGGTCCTCAAGAGCTTAGTTCCTGATCATGATTGACTTATGTAAGATGACAATAAGCCAGGAGGTTGAACATAGAATACCAAAAGATTGAATGCAAGTAAGAATGAATTTTATTAATGTTTGTTGACCTAAACTTTAGGTTAGAGTTTGGCTTAAATTATCGATATCGGTAATCCTATCGACATCAACCATGGGTTGACTAATGTCGATGGCCTTAGAATAGGTAAACCTTGCTATTTTTAGCCTATTTTATATTTCTCTTCATGCCAAGTATGACACCCATTACAAAATGGTAAAAATAAGAGGTTAAGAAGGAGGTAGTTGATTAGGAATTTAGTTTGGAAGTGAGAATAAGTCTTGGGTAGTTAGGATGAGGGGACTAAGTCTTGAGGTGACTCATCAGGTGAGAATTAATCATAGGGCAAGGTGGCTAGTTAAGGTGGAAACAGGGGTTTTTAATTAACTTAATTAAGTATTTTATATTAATTAAATGTGTGAGGGGTAAAATCATGGGTTAGGGAGGCTAATCATTATTATTGAAATAGGGCTCAAAGGGGGGTTTTGACACAGGGAATTATGCATGTGTGTGTGACATAATTTTGGTGTCTACAAAAACATCAAACTAATCTCTTATGTTAGGTTGACACTAATATAATATCCATGGCATATTTTAATACAAGCTATTATAAATACAATCCAACTACTGAAGTGAACCTTGGAAATAACCCATTTCCTCTTGACAACAAACAAGGTCATGAATCCAATGAGTATGTTAAACAAAGTGATTTTGAATAAGAAACAAGTAATGAGTGGATAAAAAATGATCAAGGAAAGGCTCTCCTAAATAATACATTTATGAAAATAAATATCAAATGTTAGTGTACCTTTTTATCACTTCTAACATCACTAAAGATGATTTAGCACACCTAATTCATAGAAAGGACCAAAATAATCAAAATTGATACGAGGCTACCTCTAGTCACCAAGTTGATGACAAATAAAATGAGGAAGTCTCCAATATCAATCCCACTAGGAAATGGAAATCACTTGAAGTGGAATAGGTGCTTCAAGATCAAACCCATCTAATGCTTGAAAAAATTTAACATGTCAAGTACTTGACAACTTAGTTTCCACCCCTAATAATTCTCCATCCATAAATGAACAATAATCTAACTAGAAAAAATCAAGATAAATTCAAACATTGATAAACCACCACCCACCAATTAAAATATTTGTAATCTACCACTTACCAGCCTAAATAAGGGTAAACCAAAGACTGCTAATCAAGTCTGTATACCCTCTAAACCCAATACTAATCAACAATCATCCATAAATCAACCCTCAAACACATAATCAATAGTCATATACATCATTCCAAGCCATTCCATTTGCTTAAGAGTGGAAATAAATGAAATATGTTCTTCAATGATTGCAAGCAGGTAACCAAAGTAGGAAATATAAATTTAAGGAGTTATGTCCATATCCTTTTGACAAGAGTATCTTAACAATCCCCTTTCCCCTTTCTCACTAATTTTGAGCCCCACCCAAGTTTGATAAAAAAAGGAAAGGGGGACCCTAGAGAACATTTCAAGAAATTTTTCATGGTACATCAATAAGTGGCATACAATGATATATTTGTACTTAGATTATTCCCCAAAAGATTAGGTGACATAGACTTTGAGTGGTTCTTACACTTACCAAAAGGGTCAATCACATATTTTATCATCCTATCTAAAAGGTTTATATGACACTTTTCCTATAATGTGGAGCAAAAATTAACCATGATGCATGTATACAATGAAAAATAACATAATGGGGAAAGCTTATTATCCTTCTTGCAACATTGGTGAGGTTTAGCCAACAAGTTTCCCTATTCAATTCTAGAAAATAATTAGTAAATATCTTTATGTCCAACCTCAACTAGGAAATGAGTTAAAATGTGAAATTGCAATATGCCACCATGTTTGATGAAACCATTGAGATAATAATACAAATATAAAAGGCTCTTATTTTGAAGGGTTCAATAAATTTATATTCTAAGGACAGTTCTCAACAAAATAAAGCACACACTCAAAATCAACACCAAACATAACTTGAAAAGCCAAAAATCTTCAACAAAAACAAAAATAGGGTTAGATATGGAGTAATTAAATCAAAGCATTTGAAAAATTTCCAAAAATTTCTAATGAATACTGTATATTGAGCTCCACCTAAACTAGAGTATCAATGAAGAACCTATACACCTCTTAGGGAGCCTATGGAGGTCATCTTCTCTAAACTGGTTATAACTAATATGATTGTATTCCCTTTAAAAAACCATTTTATGAAAGCCAACACAATCCTAAATGGTATAAGAAGGATGAATATTGTGACCTTCATCGATCAAGGGCCATGGGAAACATAGATGTATGCAACTCAATAATTATATTCAAGATATATTAGATCATGTAAACATTACACTTAATGGAGAGGTGCCCAAATTTTCAAATTAGGAATTGGGAATATTCATATATCCATTCCCTAAGCATGGGTAAGAGAATTCTCAATAGAGACAATAATAGAGTCCAGATCAAAGCCAAGGTCACAACCAAAACCAAAATACATATAAAAATAGTGTCAATTATTTCCAAGTAAAACATAATTATGATTTTTTTGGGATAAATCACCAATAAACACATTACCACCATCAAAATCAAATCCTAAGATTGCATTATCACTACTTGATGTCCTAAAGTGACTATTCTAGGTCCTTCCAACCAAACATTAACTAAAGTTACAGTCTAAGGGCCATCTAGTCAAACCCATCCTAAGGTTATTATTAAAGGCCCTTTTTACACAGAAACCTTCCAAAGTTATGACCCCAAGTCCACCTAAGTCAAGACAATATGACCTTATTAAACAACTTAAGAAGACACCATCACAAATATCTATATTAGACATTCTCAAAACATTAGTTATACATAAAGATGTGTTATATAAAGTCTTGAAACACTCCATGACCTAATGACATTGATGCTTTAGAATTCTAGACATTTTCATGACTTTTATCCTCAATTCAATGCCTCGCATTTGATCACATTGACTTCCTCCAGTAAGCCCAACCCATTATCTCCCCTTGAATATTGAAGCTATCATCACTAAACACAAAGTCAAAAGAATACTCATAAATAATGGGTTTGACCTAAAAATTTGCACATTAAATTTGGCCAAACATCTTGGATACTCAAAATTAGCATTGGAGGCAAACTTAATCACTATCGATTCATATGATAATACATAGAGAGTCTCAGTGGGTACTATCTATTTTCCCATCATGGTTAGGCCTGTCACACAAAAAACTCTCTTCCACATCATTGATATTGACCTACCATATAACATCTTCTTTAAACATCTTTAGATCCATGATATGAATGTTTTTCCTTCCACTTTACATCAATGCATCAAATTATGACACTCCAACATGGAGGTGATAATTCATAACAATCCACAACTTTATCAATACTATAAAATGTTGGAATCCAAGCATAAAAAAATCAATCATTATCCGATAATTGAATATGTTACTCATAAGGACAAATAAAAAACCCTAGAGACTCCTAAGTCATCTTCTTATATACATCAAAATGATTTTCCATCCATGTCTAGTAATCCACCTCCTTAAAACTCATCCTACTTCATGATCAAAGATAAAAGTTATGGGGAGTATGAAATTGTTAATGATTTACATATATCCAAGCTTTCTATTTCCCCAAATTCCCATGGTAGGCCCACTGTGTATTGGTGAAAGAAATATTCACACAAGGTTGGCTCTCTTTCCTTTACCAATAATGATCTTCTCGCCAGTGAACAACTCAAAGGTCTTAATGAATCATGGTTATATGGTGATGTATTCACCTCTTGCTATCAAAACAAAAATATCCCATTTCCAATAAGATGTGAAAGAACATGGGATACAAAGGTAAAGGTCTAAGTATTCATGAGTAAGGAATCCTTGAGTTTATTCCTCCATATGAGCATAAAGGATTTCACAACATTAGATACAAACCACTTGGGGATGACCCATGCAATCTCTTTAGTGAGGGTAATATGATGTCTAATGACAAATCTTCTAATAATGAAACATAGTCTTTTTATAGAATATATGGTGAAAGCATGAAGATGGGGAGACCAACTAAGATCTACCTCTAACTGTTGTGTTGGAGAGGTTTACACAATCCATGACACAAGAATTTTTTCAAACACTTTGACAACACTCTACAAAGATTAAATTACATTAATAAATACAACATAAATACAATCAGATTTATGCATCAAATGGGATTATTAAATTACAAAAACATGGAGGAATAATTATATACATCCTCTAGTTTTACTTAGACCTTGGCCTTCAAATTGGTAGCAATACACTACTCCTAGACCAAGAAAATGAAAGCGATTCAATTGTGGTCTTTTTTCATGAATTTCAACTAAGCCTCCAACCAAAAGAATGCCATTATACTTAAATGAATAATAATATATTACCTTTGGAATTATCCAATGTTTCATTTCCTTCTACAAGTGTTTCCGATTCCATCTCATACTTGTACAAACTACCAATAAAATAAAATACTAAGAAACACATTTTGGGCATGTAAAAGAGACCTAGTCAGAGTTTTCAAAGCACTTTATAAGCTTGTTAAGAACTTTTTGGGTTTTATAGGTCACCTTAAAACTATGTAGTCTTAGATAGACTTTTCATAGGTGCTAAAAACTAGTTTGAGTATGCCCAAAACGTATTTAGGGTATTTTTTAAAAATAATAGTGCGAGTTTCACTTGAAGGATTTCACATTCTAATTGGAATAATAATCCCAATTAACACTATTAATTTGAATTCTAATATTTCATGACTTAATCAAGGTTGTAATTCCTAATTATAACTAGTCAAAAATCTGTGATGTAGTCATAGACCTAATCGGGGAAGTGGTTCCTAATTACCATTGCACTCTTCTGAGAACATTCACTGAGCCTTGATCAAAAAAGAATCTATGATTAAAAAATAAAAAATCCATATGGTGAATATAAGACCTAATTAGTAACTCAAGTTATGGGTAGAACTATGAATGGTCTCAAGTGAATACCATTAAAAAACTAGATATTGAAATCTTGATCACAACTGTGAGGCAGTTAACATCTCCATTAAACCTAGTTAGATGTATGAATGCTGATTACAACTTAAGGAACCTATAACCTATTTGAAGACCTAATCAAACATTATAATTCTAATTACAAATGTAGTGTAACTTTACAATCTAAGACCTATTTAGGGTTTCAAAACCTAAATATAATTGTGAGGTGTTTTTGAATATTCCAAGATCTATCTAGGAAAATGAAACCAAAATATAAAAAGCATGATAGAACAAGTCCCACTTAGACCATTTTATAATTTTAAATCTTGAATAAAAATACAAATATATGTTAATAAAAATCAAGACCTAATTAGGACTGTGAAGTCTAATTAACATTTTACTTTGCCAATCAAAAAAGATGAATTAATTATCTTCAACCACCAAAACAACTAGACACTATTCAAGATGATGATGCAAATATAATTATGATGTCACAAAGAGCACACCAAGATGAACTGACATTGAAAACGAGAAAATCCTCCAAAAAATCACACCATAACCAAAACATAAATTAAAGTAAATGGAAACCAAACACACTCTATTTTTAGTGATGGAAGATTGCTTGGGACCTTGGATGTTCTGCATCAGACACATGAGATTCAAAATGTGAGCTCAAGATCATATGGATAGGATAAGTAGCAAAGCTACACTTTTTGTCATGAGGCAAAGTGAACATGGCATCTCCTCACAACACACCAAATATCTCCATTGAATGTTCTTTTTCCCATGCCATTTATAGCTCCTACATGTTGCTTCTAAACCTATTTTCTTATCATTTATGACCTCTCTTTCACTCTTTATGGGATTTTACCACCCACCATTATAATGAACATCATCCATCTTCCTTTTTTATAAGGCATAAACATCTCTCAATTAAATCACATGTGGGATAAAACCCACTCTCATCTGCCCACCACCACCAAGATGCTTTATCAAGCACTTGTTTATCCCATGTGGGTTGAAACCTACCATAGACCAACCACCTCCTCATAATTCCCACTTGGATTTGTTCACTCATTGTCCAAATAGTTATTGGATCCTCTTCAAAATCACATATCCATGCTTATAGTTTATCGCTTATGGATTCAATCTTATCTATAATTCTCAATCTCATCACAATTAAATCAACAAACACTTGGGTATCCACATGATATCTCATATCAGCTAAAATCACCTCAAGGATAGTATTTACCTTTACATCCTTCACTATTTTCATTTCTATAACAAGTAATCTCTCCATCTTAGTTACAAATTCATCTTCTTCACCACATGTTTGGGCTACGATACACATTAGTAACTCATTCTTCCAATTTTTGAGCTCAAGAGACTCACTCTCCATACCTACAACATTAAGTTCCTATACACATACCATGGTTGATCTCAAACTTATATGCTCTAATTTATCCATCTCCACACTATAATCTTGATTCACATCAATATTTGGCTTCTCAAATCCTTCATCTTCATTATACTCACTCTCTAAGACAATATTCAACAATTCTTGGGACAACTCTTTTTCCACACACCATTCAAAATGAACATTCACCTATACATCCTCTTGAGAATGAAAATTTTCCCATGATTTATCACACTCTCTTGTATCCACATTAGTTTGAATCCACTCTTCATTAGATAGATCATCAACACCATCCAACTCTCTAATCACTGCTGCCATATCCATCACTTGGTCAACTTCTTCACTCCACCTCTGATACATATAATCATGCTAGATTGCACCACATTTAGTATTTATCTTAATTAATATCTCCATATATGGACTTGAACAATGTATAAACACATTATGGGAAACAAAATATCCATCTAAAAACTCAAGAACCACTCTGATATGCCCCAAAGACACGTTGTTCAACTCCTCTTCACCACTTGCATGCTTATAATGTTTTTTCAATCATATAAATGTGCATCATACATTGGTTATCCTCTCAATACCATCCAAATAAAATTTTTTAAGCTCATTGCCATCATTAACCAAGGAAAATCTAAAATTTTCCCACTCATGGGAATTTTAAACCACTTTCCCATCAACACACACTGGGTCTCCAAGTTCTAGTGGATAATGCACCGCCTCTCCATCATCCTTCATAGGGATTTATTCACCTATGGGATGTTACCATGTATCAAACATACTATTTTTATAAAAATCAACTCAGATCTATGTATAAGAGCCTCTCCTTATTTCCTTCCAAGATAACCTACTCTTTAGTGTACCTATATACCTCCTTCATACTTCTCAAAGTAGTCTTTGGATATTCACATGATATATTACCTCTCTTGGTGATCCTATTTTCACCAAAACTCTTAAGTATATTAACATGGAGCTTCTTCAACCATCCTAGCTATAATTTTGGGTACACAAATCTATCTAACATCTTAGAAACCATATGTTCCTAATCAAAAATTTTCCACTTACCTTTATCTTATCTCTTTAATTAGAAATCTTTCCAATACATAGTTACAACTCCACTCAGCTACTTGCATGCAACCTTCACCCTCATGGGGTCAATAATCTTCTCAATCATAAAATAAAAATCAAGTTAAAATACCCAAGTCATGAGCTATTTTGGATTCTCATTTCCATAAAATAATAAAATATCATTGAGAAATTTACCTTTTCTCTCCACCACAATCTCGGTTGGACTCTTTCATCTGCTGGTATTTTTTCCTCTACTTTCTTGGATTCTATCTAAAACATATATTTATACTTATAGGGATAAAAACCCCCACAATCAAATCTTCCTCATCAACATCACACTTAGTTTCACCTTCATCAACTTGTGTAGTCTTTCCCATAGTGTCTAGCCTTGCTTGAAATAATTTCAACATCTCTTTCAACTCACCCATCTCATGTGCCCTTCTCTTGTGTGCCATATCTCATGAAAAACCAATAGGCTCTTTTTTCATAACCTAAAATGGAATCCAAACTAATTCTCTCACAAATCCCTCACACTCTTGTAGTACTTCACACATATGAAACCACCGAAATAAGTTTCTTTATAACTTCTAACCGATAATAGACTTCTCTCTCATATTCTACCATACTCAATGAAGAGTTTTCACCATTTCAAGGACACTAACTTGATATGATACCACCTAGTGTAAGGACAAAAAGGGTTGGGGACTAATTAAGATATGCCTCTAACTCCCATGTTGTAGGGCTTTACATAATCCATAACACATAGAGATTTCATCAAACACCTTAACAACACTCTACAAAGATTCAATTTAATTAATAAACATAGATGAAATAAAATAAAATTTATGACTTGAATAGGCTTATTTGATTACAAAAACATGGAAAAATAATTAAAGGCACCCTATACTTTTACTTAGAACCTTTTCCTTCAAATTAGGAGCAATACACTACTCTTAGACCAAGAAAATCAAAACAATGTAGTTCTTGTCTTTTGTCATGAATTCCAGCTAAGCCCCCAACCAAAATAATGCCATTATCCTTAAATTAAAGAGAACATATGACCTTTGTAATTATCTAAAATTTCATTTCCTTCCATTGGAATTTCCCATTCCATCTAAGGCTTGTATGGAATCCCAATAAGACAAAAGACCAAGAAATGCA